>KN472923.1:7876-42684 GCA_000787095.1 Periophthalmodon schlosseri
TAATGGGTGCAGCGATGTCACCCAAGCCCAAGGACCCTAGGGTGCTAAAGGGTGCTCGCTCATATGTTCCGCGTTTACTTCCCCAACGCGCGCATAAATACAGCCCTTACATTACGACGTAGCTGTTTCCTCGGGGCGTAGACATAAAGAAGCCTGTTCCATTTTTTATTAACGATGTCATGTTTACAGTGAGGTCAATGCTACGGGCTGCGGATGACGGAGCTCTCTGATTGGCCGATCGCGATGTCATGCAGGACAATATTACATCATAAATAGTGGCAGTAATTCGAGGTGACACGTTGGGTTTTCTGATGTAACGGGATGACACATGGGCGTTTTGACAGGTCGTCACGGAGATATGTTATAATAAGAGGAATAACATAGGACTACTTCTAAAACATGGTATTTATTAAAACTGCCATTAATCCAGAGTTTAAAGGGCCCATATTACGCTATTTTCTGATCTACATTATAATGTTGTTTCCTCATCAAAAACATACCCGGAGCTGTGTTTTGTTTCATTCACACATGTTTAACACACAAATCCTGCATTTTTAGTGTTCTTCTCTCAAACGTAAAACACACTGTGCCACCTTGTGATGTCATGTGGTAATACAGGAAGTGCCCCACTGTGTTTTTAAACTCCATACACCTTCACTAGAATCATATGGATGATTTCAGACCTGGAATTGCCCCTCTCTACAGAACAAAAGGTAAAAGGAGCTGTTAACTTGAAAACTAACACTACACGACATCACAAGGTGGAACAGAGCATTTTGAACTTTGGAAACGCAGACAAATACTTAAGATTACTCAAACATGTGTGTATGAAACAAAACACAACTCCAGGTATGATTTTGATGAGGAAACAACATTATAGCAGGTCTAAAAGCTCACAACAGTCAATTTTGTGTAATAAAGGACATTTAAATAAATAAATAACTACTGAATGGGACAAGATCTCACGCCACAAGATCCCACACATTCAAAATACCACAAGATGTATAGAACAATCTCATTAAATTTGGTTTAAAAAAATGGTACCAAGATAGTTTAATAGACAATTTAGATTAGTTTGCAATGACCATAATATTAATTTGATGTGCAACCACTGCTTAATTATGTCAAAATCTTACCTTGCCTCGTTCTCACAGATCAAATCTCACATTTTGACTAATTTTGAGAGTTACGTCTTACCAACCCCGAGTAGATAGTTTAAACAGTTAATGCATTGATTTTTAAAAGCGTGAGCTCAGTTGGTAGAGCGTTTGTCTACTGACCACAGATGAATACTGTCGTCGTGCCCTTGGGCAAGACACTTAACCCACCTCGCCCCCAGTGTCTGCGTACACTGGCTTATGAGTACGTGTCTGAATGAGTGAGTGGTTCCTTGATGTACTTTGAACACTTTGAATCCCTTGCAAAAGTGCTACATAAAAAAAAAAAAGAAACAAAAAAATGTAAATGTGAAATCCTCCAATTAAAAAGGCCGATTGCCTGATCCTTACATTGCCTCATTAACAGAAAAAATCAGAGAAAAAAAAGAAGATTAAATTAGGTTTGATAAGAACAGCTGTCTGGCTATCAATCCACTGAAAAGCATTTTGAAATAACAGTGCTACTTCCGTCGTAAATACGCAGTTATTCTAAATGCTAACACTTTGTGCATAGAAAAAAAACTGTGACTGACATTTCCATCAAATCCAAAGAATAAGATACAAAGCAGACATTACTGTACTGTGCCATAAAATTCACTTAACTACAAACCCCAGTATCCACCGTTCACACAACACTGCCTTTTTCATTCCACATCCTCTTATCTTGATGCTGTGGAACATATTTGCGCTTGGTCGGATTCCTGACGGCATCCGATGGCGCGAAAACCCGGCAACGGTCCCCGAAAGAGCACAATGTTTATGGATGACTCAATCTAGCCATGATTGAGCCATAGGTGAGGAGAGAGTGGGGACTCAGCCGACCTCAATTAGGTTGGGAATTGCGTGGGGAGTGGAGGTCTTGTGCCCGTGTACAATATGTGTTGATGGGAGGAGAGGAGCAGCAGTGATTGGGGCTGATTAGGCAGACAGCGGGTTGCATTGAAGAGGCTTGGTCTATGCACCTATACTTCCATTTGCGTGCGTCAGGGTTGTTTAGTTTTCTCGTCTAGCAGGAAAAGACATGGGGGAGGATATAAGTGCTAGTTATGGTGCTTTGGAAGGCTGGAAGTGCATGGTTCAGTTTGTACCTTTTTTTTTCTTTTATCTCTTGTATTTTGTAGCATCTGTAGAGGGATATGTTTTTGTTTTTTTGTGTCTCATACCATTTTTTTTTTGGAAATCAAGATCTGCTAATGGCTGGATAAGATGTGTCAACATTTTTGGGTCAATATATAGTTGATTATATATTATATTATATATTATAAGTTGATTTTTTGGTTTGAAATGACCACAAACTCAACCCAAAAGATGCAAAATAGGTCAAATTCTCCAGCTAAGGAAGTCCTGACCAAGACTAGGTCAAGATTTGGAGATGGGTCTCGCTTCTCCTGACACATTGCCCTAGTAGCATTGAAGAATGGGTCAAATGCAGAGGACAAATTTACCTATAGGGACAATAAAGGCAAACTTTAAAGAGGGGGTATTTTACTTCCATGGGGTATTAACTGCTAACACATAACATATTTAGATCACCATGTTATGTTTTATTGTTTTGAAAATGCTATATTCATCAAAAACACCGCATTAACATGTTTTATAAATTTCACTTCACACTTTTTTGACGTTCTGAGTTTCCCCTCCCTTTGCTCTCTTCGCTAAGTCACACCTCCTTCAGAGCACTATCACAGCAAAATCAGCGTGCAGCCCGCTAACGAAACTATCAGGTTTGTCAAGTTGCTGTGTTGCTTTTGTATCATGTTTTTTTGTATATTTATGGAGAATTGTCGCGTGGGAGCATGGGCGACGTAGGCTTGTGGGCGGGGCACTGCATAGAATATAGTTAATCACAAGGAAAGTTCGATTAGGGCCCCGGAGAGATCACTAAATTACTGGAACATGCACGGATGACATCTAAAACCTCTTCAGGCATGTTTTTAATGAGGGAACAAAGTTAAGGTAGAAAAGATAGAAAGCTAAAAAAAAACGATTTTGCATAATCTTTAATTACTGTCTATACATTGCACTTATCAGCCCAATATCTCAGTCTCTATTTTATATGCATAGCCTTAGAAGTGATGCCACATGGTTACGTTGTTGCCAGCACATATACTTGTTCATTTGACAACAGCTACTGCTAGTCATGATGTGGATCTCAATGTCAATTTAAATTACAGTTTAACAGTTACACAGCTGGTAGGTCGGAATTTCAATCCCTGCTTCTGCTAGTGTCATTGTGTCCTTCAGCAAGACACCGTTTCCCCAATGTCTGTGAATGAATGCATGAGTATAATCCCATAATGTAAATAGTCCCCATAGGGAACAGCTATAGGAACTATAAAAAATGTACAATGCAAAAAGTGTTGTTCTTGTTCTCACTGGTAGATCATTTTACTTACTACAAATTAACTCAAAATCAGATTTTCTTAATCCAATTAATTTGAACTTTGCTTGGGTTTACTTTTTGCGTATGCATTTAAAAATTCACGCACTATATGTGATTTAAGCGGCTATTTTGAGTTTTCAAAATTGCAATCTGAACAGAAGAAGTTAGCAAATCTCAAAGTCTGCAGTTTTTGAAATACTGTAATTTTCTCCACAAACTTCCAAATATCCTGTTGTAAACATTAAGTACATAAATATACCCATTCACCCACCCACACTCAAGAATCTGGCTACAGCTATGAGTCTCTTGTTGTATAAATGCAGTGGTTTTGCAAATGCTAATATAATGTAATGTAATGTTGATCAAAGTGGCATGTGTATTGTGTGAGCGCGGCTTCGGTAATGATGTGTAAGTATTGGCCCCATGTTCCGTGCTCGGGCTCATTTGGGGCTCTGCAGGCAGCTGATTGCACATAATCACCTCCAGCTCTCCTCTGGGCGTACAGCCGTTTGATTATACACAGGGAGAGCCGCCGTCTCCAGCCCTGCTCTACCTGTCCACACCATCTCACCAGAGGAAATTGCCGAGACAATAATGAGTCTGCAAATGCATGTTAACGCGGGGTTGAACTTGTCTGGTTTTCCAAAGAACTTAGAATAGAAGAAAAAGGGCAAAGATTCAAAGATGTTTATTATGGAGCAAATTGTACTCAAATAGTCAGTCATTTTGCCTTCTGACTGCGGTTGTGTGCACATACATCAGAGCGAACTTGGGATGCCAGCAAATAACACGCTGTTTTCAAACTCACCAGAATCCACCTACAGCTCCCACTGATCTGTTCATGTCCACACAACTTTTGGTACCGAGCAGAAAGCACATATTTTCTGACAAAAAAACTAGGGCTGGGAAAATCAACGTGTTAATGCATTGCGTAAATTTTTCATTTTTTAATAGCATCTTAAGACCCACTGTGTGTTTTACTTTTGTTTTATTTTAAGTTTGATTTTAATTATTTATGCCTATTAGTACATTTTTATGTTTTACCCTGTTGTTTTATTCTTTTATTCTGTTTTATTGTATATATTGTTTTATTTATTAAAGGTCCTATATTACAAAATTGACTCTTGTGAGCTTTAAGTCATGTTATAATGTTGTTACCTCATCAAAAACACACCTGGAGTTGTGTTTTGTTTCATTCACACATGTTTGAGTAACACTTTTTGTATTAGTCTGTCTACATCTCCAACACTCAAAATGCTCTGTTCCACCTTGTGATGTCATGAAGCGTAGTTTTCAAGTTAACAGCTACTTTTACCTTTTGTTTAGTAGGGATTGAAAATTCCAGGGCTGAACCTATCCAAATTATTCTTGTGGAGGTGTATGGAGTTTAAAAACACAGTGGAGCACTTCTTCTATTGCTACATGACATCACAAGGTGGAACAGAGGGTTTTCTGTTTGCAAGAAGAACTCAGCCTAAATATGCAGGGTTTGTGTGTTAAATGTGTGAATGAAACAAAACACAACTCCAGGTACTCCTTTTGTTTGCAAAATGTACTATAGAAATAAAGTGGATTGGATTGGATAATAATTTGATGCATCAATTAGTTTGACCCTCCCCCCCCCTCTCCTCTTCCCCTTTGTGCTCACGGACACACAGAGCCGCTCCGAGTGCTCCCGCTGCTGCATTGTGAGGTGAAACTTTGATGGTCCGTTCCACAGTTCAGATTTCAAGTTCCTCGTCTTCTGGAACAATATCGACGGGAGCCCTTCCAGATTGAGAATGCGTAGATCCAATTTCAGAGTGCAACACATATCAATCCAAAGTTAGCTAGGACTGTTATTGATTGTGTTTATTGATGTCTGCACTCTATGGGTCCTCTTTATTTGTGGGAGTTACTGCAGCCCTATACTCCACCCAGAGCTTGAGGTCATCTGACCAGTTCAGGCTCAAGACCAGAGGTGACAGAGCCTTTTCTGTGGCTGCGCCCAGACTATGGAACAGCGCCCTCTGCCTGTCAGATCCTCTATCCTCTCTCTTTTTAACCCAGTTTAAGACTAGATTGAAAAGCCACCTCTTCTCCTTGGCATTTAATTCTAGCTAGGCAGGCTATCTTGGTGTTTTATGGTTTTATTGTTCTTTACCTACGTATCATATCATCTGTATATAAGCACTTTGGGCAGCTGAAGTTATATTTAAATGTGCTATATAAATAACATTTAATTGAAAGGGTAAGGTAAACTTTATTGTCCATGTAAGACCAGGACACGCAGGGAGAACATGGAAACCCCACACAGAAAGACCCCTGTAAGCCCAGGAATTAAACTTATGACCATCTTACAGTGAGGCGAGAGTGCTTAAATACTGTGCCACCCTGCCTGTATGCGGGTCTGTAATAGACTAAGGTACTAATTTGACCTGGCATTTCTGCAGAACTGATATTTTAACATGTCACTGCTCATATCTGCTTCTGCACATAATAATTATCCATGCTTTTCTATACTTAACTCCCCAGGGCTTTTGTTGAGACAGTAAGGAAGACAGCAACGTCAAGATTTCAAAGACAAGTCATTCTGGGACAACTCCTGAAGTTATCATTTCAAAGGGATCCTGTGCACTTAGCAGTCTCCACGGCGTCGGAGGGGCGGAGCAGTGGGGAAGCCATTTGAAGGTGATGCGCGCCAACATGAGCTATTTTAAGTTCTGACACCTGATTAGGCTCTTGTTTTGTGTCATTTGATTTCCTGGTTCTTCACGCAGAGATCTGTCAGAGAAGATGGGGGTGGAATTGACGTATGTTTACTTTAATATTTCACAGCTTCAGGGCTTTAGAGCGTAGGAAAGAATAAGATCTGATCCCAGTGGTTTTAAATGAAAGCGGTGAAAACCAGTAAGCCACTAAACATTTGAAGTTTACCGATGACTTAGACGTACATTTTAAAGGTATAATATGTAACTTTCTGGATGTTGCACGTCACTTGCACGATTCCATGGAAATAGAAAGTTAAAACCATACTTTGCTTACGTGGCCAGCCAGAGCCACACGAGGGGCTGGAACCGTGTCCGGTCTCTCCAATTTGAGTTAACCATGATTGACAGATGGATTAACCAATCAGAGAGATGCACGGTCTGTTCATGTCAAAACAAACATGGCTGTCAACAATCAAAGCACAAAACTCGTATTTATCTCAGGTAAAAGAAGTTATACATTTTATTCAGAATTATATGAGAATTTTGAGAGCGGCTAGGCTAAGTTAGGACGGAGGTTTTTCGCGCTCTGTGGTCCAATTCCTGACCCTTTCTGGATTAAAACTGAACGTAGAAGGGACTGGCTGATCAGGCAAATACTTTGGAACATTCTCCATCGTAAATGAAAAAAAACACATTGACCTAGTGCATATAAATAAACAATAAAACAAATAACAAAATATGTGTAGAACAGTACTGCCAAGTTAAATGTAGTGTCAGTGTCATACTGGTGTGTGAATGTGTGTGTGTGAATGTGTGAGTGGTTCCTTAATATAAAGCCCTTTGAGAGCCTTGAAGGTGGGACAGTGCTGTAACATTATGAAAATTTAACATTTAATGGGGCCTTCAGACCTGTTTCTTTAATGGCATAATATTATACAGTATTATCATAAATTAACGTTAACATTAATAATCACTCTGTATGTCACTCTAGACATACAGCCTACACAGCATTTCTATTCAAGAACCTATAATTACATGAGGCAACAGTAGCTCAGTTTTTTGTCCACTGATCCGAAGGTTGGCCGTTCAAATCCCACTCTCGACATAGACATCACTGGTGGAGCAGTCAAATCCACTGACCCACAGATTGGCGGTGTGATTTCAGCTCCTACAGAAGTGCTGTCCTTGTGTCCTTGGACAAAAGACTTAACCAGTGGTGGAACATAACAAAGAACAAGTAGTAAAGTACCTAGTATCTGCACTTTACTTTTTACTTTTACTTCACTACATTTGAGAGAAGGTATCTATACTTTCTACTCCACTACATTTTTGAACAGGACTGAAAAGTAAAACATTTTTATTATTGCATGAGACCTGCTGAAAAGGCTGAGGGGTTTATTTTTAACACTTTTGTAGTTTGAGCAAACAAAAATGGAACAAAACAAAACAAAAGTCTATGCAAAAAAAAAAACCCAAAAAAAACAACTTTTACTGTTTAAGTACATTTTTAAAGGGGTACTTTAATACTTTTACATTTACTTGAGTATTTTTTGGCTCCAGTATCTATACTTTTACTTAAGTAACAAAACTGAGTACTTCTTCCTCCACTGCACTAAACCCCCATCGCCAAGTGCTATATGGTTATATGGCTAAATGGCCTAAAATAGCATGTTAGTTAACTGGCTAAATGATATGTGAAACAAAGAGCCAGCGTGCTTATAATGATGTTTTGGTTTTTAATTTGAAACCACTGTGTACACATCATTAAAGCATTCCCATAAATAGAGGCTGCGTGATGGTCGTGATTATTTTCCGAAATTAATGTTTTTGTGTTTCATTTCATCCCAATATTAACAGCACCTGAGGTAGAAACAGACACTTGCACGTCGCATCGTTTTCACGGCTCACATCAGTTAACACATTCTCATTCTGCACGCATCCATTTGATCACGCAGCTGCTTTATAAATGACACCTGTTGCATTAACTGTTGTTTTATTTCCTATTAAGGGCCGTATTAATGCGTCCAGCAGTTAGCATACATGCTAAACCACCCACAGGGCTAAAAAAAAAAAAAAAAGCATTGTTCACTAAATACATTGTGCACATGCCAAAGTGCAGCCGGGATGAGTTTTAATAAAGTGAATGTATGTGTTTACTTCTGCCAAATAATGATAATGAATTCAACACAAATGAAACACTAAATGTTTTGTGTTCTGAGGTTTTATGAAGTAACCATGATCTTACAGTCTGTTTTAATCACCTTAAAGGGACTGTCTCTAGTCTGTGCTTTTACTGTTTAAAAAAAAAAAAAAAAGTAACTACTTTCTCAACTGAACCTGGGCTGCCAGTGTCTTAACCTGCAGAAAGGTTTAGGTAGTGAGGACTCGGAGAGAGTTCTTTTAGGTTTAAACCAAGTGGATTTCAGCATTGAAACTGGCAACCAAAATGTGAGGCTCATTCTGCTTTCTGATTGGATAATCCTCTTGAGAACCCAAACACGAAATTATAACATAAACAACGTGGTCATCGTGTTCAATGTTTTTGTCTGAATAAATACAAAATTACAATTATCAGTAAACGCTATAGGCCTGTGTGATATGAATATGCCTGGCCCATATCTGGGGGCACAGATAGGTTATGTTTATGAAATTAGAAATATTACATATGTGTTAATCAACATTGTTTTAATAATTGTGGCTTCCTTTGTTTATTTTGTTTAATGTCCCATCATTCAACCAGCAAAGAACCAGCAAAGAGTCAGCAACAACCAGCAGTGTTATCCAACTGCCTAAAAATCACCTCTCAAGCTATCCATACCATAAATGTCCTCCTCTATCTCCACGGAGACAAGCAGCTGGCGTAAACAAGTTACAAGCCAGATCTGTGGAGAGGCAACCCCACTCACAGTAAAAATGCTCATTTTCTAAGGTAATTTTGAGCAACTGAAACCATCCGTAATTCAATAAATGCTAGACAGATGTTTAATGCCATACTGTGGGACATTCAGCAAAGCAATAACATCTCCATGGAAACAAGCAAGTGGCAGATGCCCATCTAGAAAAGTTACACATTGCACCTTTAACTGAACGCTTTCATATCGAAAAGATGAAAAGCAGAGATAAAATGGAATAAGTGACAGTGGAAGCCAAACAGGAAGTTGGCATCCCACCCAAACTATAGTGAGATAAGTAGAATCCACAGTTCTAACATGTGTTTTTAAGTGTGGGTGTGCACCAGGGGAATACTACCTGTGAGACGACCTCCCTGTTTCATGATACTGTTTAAAAGCTCTGACAAAACTTTCTTCAACTTTTCCTTCAGGAGACGTTTGGGACCAAAAGCAGGAGTTTTGCATCTTTTTATCTTTTTTGTATCAAGCGCTGTCTACCAGGGGAAATTAACCAGTCTTTTTTCACCTGGAGGGGGCTGCCAGGGATTAGTCTCCCTGATGGAACGATACTGGAGACTCTTAACGTTGGTTCAACACAGATAAGCACTATAAGCGACTAGATACTAAAATGTAAAACTCGATTTCGATACTAAGGAATTGACTTTTCATACACAAAATAATAGAACTGTAATGATCAGATATTTTGTGTTTAGTCAGAGCTGACAGCGTTTGTTGTTCTTGTAACTGTTTATGTGTTGTTATTAATGCGACTGCTTTTGCATGTGACACTTGGCTGCTACACTGGCAAGCTGATGTGAAGGTTCTATTGGTCAGTTACTGGCATAGACTGTTTATATAAATGGACATAGCTAACCTGCTAGCCGCCGCGTTCCACATAGAAAGTAAGCATGGGCGCACTTGCGGCTTCATCGACTGTTGTCCCTCTCTCTGTAACTGCTGCTGTCAGACTCGTCATTTTGGTCTTAATATGTTCGTATTAACCCGCTCTACATGATCCTGGTATTTTTATTTCGTTATTGTGTTCGTAAATCAATATGATATGATATGAACATTAATAACAAACAAGTCAGGAGAGGTCGTGCCCGCTAGCGTTAGCAACAAGTTTGATTGACAGCGTTGCTAAGCGTGCGCTCCCTGCTAAACCAGCGGTGAGGGCAGAAAGGGCTGTTACCGTCAACAGCCTCGCTTCGGATTGGTTCTTTGCTATGATGCTCCCACTCGGATTTCCAAATATGGAACTCAGCTCCAAATTCGCCCCATAGCTGCTCTAGCCTCGACGAGCTTCATTTGACTGGAGCCGAACGCTATGGGTGACGTCACACTCCCTTAGTTAACTTTTTTATACAGTCTATAGTTACTGGTCTGTTTTGGAGACTGGCTCTAGTGAGTTGACACTACTGTTGTTTTGCTCTTGTTTTGCTGTGGGTTACAGCCTACAATAGCCCTTGTGTTCAGAAAATAAACACCCAGAAGAAATTTGTCATGTTTCCTTACACCAGAACGCAACAGAACTTGCTTTATGTTAGCATGAGATCTTATACTAGTTCTGATAAAGCTCAAAATCACACTAAAACTGTTCAGGAAAGCTCAAATTGTGTCCTGTCAATATTATTTTTTTTGTATTGATACCTGCTTAAATTAGTATCTACTTTTGATATTAGTTTTAGTATCAATTAGTATCTGATTTTTGATACTTTTGACAACCCTAATGGCAACTGGCATTTTCTACATTCCGTTATCTTCCATAGAGATGGGAGACATTTGTGTAACAATCTTCCCAGGAAAAATCAACACATGTGATCTGTACTTTTTACAACTTCAAGCATGTTTACCAATCTCTGTGCACCAAAAGCCAGCCTCACTCATGCGCACACATATGAACAGCAGTGCATTTTGTTCTTGTGAATGAGATATAAAAGTAACATGATTTAATTAGAGGTATAATGTGATTTTTTTTGCAAAGTTTGTTATTATATCATTACTATCTTATTTATTTGCATTGATACCCTATGAGCTTTACCCATTAAAAGGTGAATAGTATGTTTTGTTCTCACACCAAACCAGAAGATGGGCCATGTCAAAGACTGGTAGTACTGGTATTTAGTAAATGACAAACTAAAGTGAAAGCATGATTTTTGTTTAACCTCTTTGCTCTTAAACCTTGTGTTGAATACTGTGTTTTACAGACATTGAGATGAACTTGTTTCTCAGTAAGAATGCTACACATACTTATTTTAAAATGTCGAACCAGCTACTTCAGTTACAAGCTGCAGATATCCATATTCTTCTGACAAGAGGCCATCTTTTTAGTGACATATTTCACCTTTCTGTAACCAGTTATCGGTATATCCATTTAGGACCTTGTACGGACAGTATGTAAAACTAGTTTAAATCCTTGTAGGACCAGCCTTCTATAGAAAACCCCTTTCTCAGGGTATAAGTACTGGGAAGGCTCCTTGTAATGTAACGCATGTGCCTGCTGTCTGTACCTTCACTCATCTGATCAGATAAAACTTCTTTCAACTCTCTACCTGGTCTGCAATCGCTTCCTTCATAATTTCCGTATTTTCCGGACTATAAGTCACACTTTTTTTCCATAGTTTGGCCAGGGGTGCGACTTATACTCAGATGCGGTTTATATGTGAAATATATGTTTTTTTTCTTCATTATTATGCATTTTTTGGCCGGTGCGACTTATACTCCGGAAAATACGGTACATAAAGCATGCTAATATGGAACTAGCATGTAATTAAATGTGTGATTATGGTATATTCATGGACACTTGTTGTTTAGGAAATCATTTGACTGCAGAATGCATCCTTGTCCCTGTCATTCCCATCACGTTATGCATGCTATTTCTGTAACGTAACCATGGATACATAAAAGCAGTTCTTCAACACATGTTTTATTCATTCATCCAACTGTATAAATTCCCAAACGACATTTTCAACAATTGGCAATAGTAGTAGTTTTGTGTGATACTTTGAGAAATAGAACTAGACACAAAATATTCCAAACTAAATTGTAGGCCAATGTAACTTTTTAAGTCTGTCAAAGACTAGCACACTTTCCATTGCTGCTGCAGAGTCATTTCTCAAGTTCATCTGTGGCCTCTATTGTCCTTCAGTGAATGTTTGGGTCTAATTTAGAGGGAGCCTAATGCAGATCCAACAGTCAAGTGGAATTAGGTCACATTCACTCCTCCAGCACTCCAAACACATTTGTCAAAGAGTTTGAAAAGCAAACAAAGACAGGACATGAAGAAAATATTGAGAGGAAATAATTACACAAGTTATGAAAATAGGCCAAAGTAAAATTATTTCCAGTGCTGTCATACCCTGCCCGAATGTATCCGTTTCTGGTTTCTAAAATTGTACCAAACAGACCAATCCACAGGAGAATGCAGAATGATGAAAAAAATAGGACCGTTGCCATAGCAATTCATACTTTAAAACTAAACATTGTATCTTAAATGGGGAAAAAATGTTGCATATGACAGGAAGCTGAAACCCGGTTATCATTTAATAGAAGCATGCACAAAAACAAACAAACCAATTCAGCCATGGAAGAATGTAGAAAATAGACACATCCATTCAAATATATAGAAAAAAGTTGGAAAACAAATAAAGTGCTTTGCCCAGTAACCCAACAGCAGTAACTATAGCTCGGATTTATCTACCAACCTTTGCTCTTCCCTGTGCCACCTTAACCAGACAGTCAAGACTGAAGGATGGGTCATATACACCAGTGCAATAAAATGTACCTTAAACTCAGTGATGGAACGTAACAAAGTAAAAGTAGTGAAGTACTGTAGTTAACTAAAACAAAAAAGGTATCTGTTCTTTACTCAAGTACATTTTAAAGTGGGTACTTTTTACTTTTTCTTTACTACATTTGAGAGTAGGTATCTGTACTTTCTACTCCACTACATTTTGGAACTGCACTGAAAAGTAAAGGTATTTTTTTATGATATGCAAATACAAATATACAAACAAAAATATACAAATAAAAACAGCTAGAAAAAATATCAAAATCACAAAAATCTGAAGTCTCATAAGACCTCAAAATATGCATGAAATACTTTTACTTTTTACTCTTTTAAAACAGGTACTTTAACACTTTCACTTCAGATTTTTTCATGTGATTATACATTTGAAGTTTTATTAGATCTCAAAACCTGCGAGAAATACTTGTACTTTTTACTCTTTAGGGACATTTTTAAACAGGTACTTGAGTGCTTTCACTTGAGTCGATTTTTTCATGTGGTACTTTTACTTGTACTTGACTTTGTTTTTTTTTTTTGCTCCAATATCTGTACTTTTGCTTAAGTACCGAAATTGAGTACTTCATCCACCACTGCTTTAACCACAGTGAAATACGCCAAACCAAGTAATAATTAGAAAACATGAAAACCTGCCATGAGCACTTTTAATAAATCTTATTAAATTCAAAGAAGCAGTGGCACAGTTTATCTGTGAATTACAATTAGAAAGTAGTAGGACCAGCCGGTCTGCCCTAACAGATAGAGGCTGGAAAAAAACTCTCGTTTCTATTCAATAACTCTCTATGCCTCACTTTACATCTTAGAGCAGAGCTAAGTACCAACGTTTCCCTTTCCCTGCTTATTTCATGAGAATAAATCACTAAATGTCCCTAAGCCTTGAACACATCCCTATAATAACATACTGTGTTTAATACATACTCCATAAACTGCAGCTTCAGCCCTCCACAGCTTCGCTCAGAGCTGGACATTTGACGCTTACATGTATTTCATAGCACACTATGCCTCCAGCGCCATGGTAACCGCATAGCCACCAGCTAAACACCATAACAAATGATGAATAACTGTACACCGCTGCCTACAGTTTTCATTTTATTTCACAATCAAGAAGGAATAATTAATTTACCAAGTGTGCAAAGTTGGCTACTTCTAATACAGTTCATAAATCACGGGAACAAACTTGTTTGATCAGCGTATCTGGAAAGCAAGTTTAAATTGTGATAAATCAAGATGGCTGAAGAGCTGGACTAGGCAAAATAATATGTAAAATATGACTAAAAGGGTAAAAATAATATTTAAAAAAAAAAAGTATGGTGTTCAGTTCGTCACGATTTTCTAATTTTCTCGAGAGCTTAAGGGGCGCCGACTGAATCCTATTTGCACAAAATGAACCCTTTAAATCTGTCCAAATGCGGCGGGTTATTGGATAGAGAAGTCAGACCACTCCAGTTCACAAGTCCATTTCTTATCCTCTACGCGATGAAGACTATTACAAGAGGGAACTTCGGCGTAACATTATTAGATAGTTAGATGCTTTTTTTGGAGTGTAGTTTACAGCTAAACTTCTATGTATTATTGACACTTGACTCATGGTTCAGGAAGACTGTTCCAGGTTTTAGCTGCATAAAACTGAAACGCTGATAACCCATGTTTAGTCCTGACTCTGGGCACCAGCAGGAGGCCGGTCCCTGAGGTCCTCAGAGTGAGAGATGGTTCATATGGCACTAACATGTCGGAGATGCACTTTGGTGCTAGACCATGAGAGACTTGTACACAGAGCTGCTTTAAAGTCTATTCTCTGAGCCACAGGAGCCGGTGTAGAGACCTGACCTATGTGCTCGTACTTCCTGGTTCTAGTCAGGACCCGAGCAGCAGCCTTCTGGATGTACTGCAGCTGTCTTAACGCTCGTTTGGAGAAGCCGCAGCTGTCTAACGCTCGTTTGGAGAAGCCAGTGAGTAGGCCGTTACAGTAGTCTAACCTACTGGAGACAAACGCATGGACATTATAAGTTAGTTAGATGCTTTTTGGAGTGTAGTTTACAGCTAAACTTCTATGTATTAGTGACACTTGACTCATAGTTCAACATCAAATATGTAGAAAATTCTCCGGTCCGAATAATCTGATTTTTCAGCCTGTCAGTTTAAAGGTGCATTATGTAACTTTTCTGCTAGAGTTTCCACCACTTGCTTGTTTCCATGGAGAAGTTGTTGCTTTGCCTTAAACATTGCACGCTATGGCATTAACTATATCCATCTTTCATTTATTCAATTACATGTGTTTTCATAGCTCAAAAATGCCTATAAAAAGTATGCATTCTTGGTGGGGTCGCCTCTCCACAGATCTGACCTGTAACTTGGCCTAGATGCGTTACCTGCTTGACTTTACGGAGATAAATACGTTTAATGGCGTACTGTTAAATGGCATACAGCATTCTAGGCAAATGATATCATCTCCATGGAGACAAGCAGGTGGCGGAACTTCCACCAGAAAAGTTACGTAGTGTGCCTTTTAAATGATCTGCTGCTCTGAATTTTACCACTTTACAACAAAATGCAAGAAAATAAAAGATTGTAATGTTGGAGTTAATAAACCACACTATATCCAGCTGCTGTGTCTATGCGAAAACTACACTTGAAACTATGAACACCACTGACCCAGTGTCATGAAGCGTATGAGAAATGGCTTAATTTCTAGGTTTTTGAATGAAACAGCCAAAACATTGAAAAAAAAAAAAAAATGCAAAAGTGGCCGGCAAGTTAATGTAAGCACACAGTTGTAAAGCACGCAATTTGACTACAGTGTGGCAATCTATCATGGATTTAAAAACTACACAGAAGACCTCCAGATTTCCACCTGTGACGTAACAATCCATGGATATTTTAAATAGAGTGATTTCTGAGGCGAGGCTGTTGAAGGTAACGCCCCTTCCCGCCCGCTCCCTGCTAAGCAATGCTGTCGATCAAACCTATTGTTAACGTTAGCGGGAGCAACCTCGGGGAAAGAAGATGCTTGATTTGTCTATTATTAATGCCCATATCTTGATTTGCGGACACAATAGCGAAATAAAAACCCCAGGATCATGTAGAGCGGGTTAATATGAACATTTAAGACCAAAATGACGAGCATGACAGCAGCAGTTGCAGAGAGAGGGGCGACACTTTTTCAAAAGAAAGTGAATTGGAACCAGAGTCGATGGAGCCGGAAATGCACCCATGCTCACTTTCTATTTGGAACGCAACTGCTAGCAGATTAGCTATGTCCATTTATATATACAGTCTATGGTTAAAACAAGTATTTCACAATTAAGAAATACTCTCATTTTAATATGGATAATTTAGTATAGACCTAAGTGACTGACACATTTGGTATTGAAATTGGCATTTTATAACAAAAACACCCATTGAGGTTGGCACGAAAACAACTGCAATCCCGTTTAAAGAATGTCGAAGATGCTACACGCCTACGTTAGCATAACTGTAACTCAAGGTTGAGACAGTACTTTCTGAATGATTTGAAACGTCCCAGTATTATCTCTTTGTCTTTTTATATCTGCTTGACATTGGCTCCCAGTGGCCTCTCATTGCCGGGCCTTGTTGTGCTACACTGACCCAGTTGCCAGCTTCCCTGTCCCATATTTTCACTTTTCCTCATCAGCTCCTCTTTTAAAGGACAACTCCGAGCAACACAATAATTATAGCAAGAGAAGTGAGCCACGGGCCTAAAATCCCACACAAAAACGATGCGCTAACAATGTCTCGCCCACCCTATGCAAAACAGACTGAAAGGACAAACCAGGGTAAGTCTACTTTGTAATGTTTATGCGATTCTGAACAGGAGTTTGTAGATGTTTTGGTTATTCGCTGACCTCCTTGAATTGTAAATCTGCTCAAAATATAGCGTTTAGTCAAGGGCAAATCCATCATATTTGCAGTAAACAGAAGTTGAAATCATTACAAAAGTTGAATACGAAAACAATGTCGTACTGTTTCATTTGAGGAAGTGGTATAGAGTCCTACTTCATAACGGGAAGGTCTTGGGTTTGATTCCTGCAATGTAGACATGGTAATGGTAAATGGTCACATTTTTTATATATAGCGCTTTTCCACCTTCAACCACTCACCCAGTGAACGCAGACACTGGGGGCGAGGTGAGTTAAGTGTCTTGCCCAAGGGCACGACAACAGCATTCATCTGTGGGAGCTGGAATTGCATCGCCAACCTGTGGGTCAGTGGATCTGCACGCTCAACCAAAGACATTTTTTTTTTTAATGTCGATAGCGGGATTCGAACTGCCAACCTTCGGATCAGTGGACAAAACTACCAACTGAGGTACTGTCGCCTTTCAGTATGGAGTTTGCTTGTTCTTCCTGTGTCTGGGTGGGTTCCTGCATGGACTTTATATATATATTTTTTCTATAAACCTAAAACATGAACAGTAGGTTAAAACTCCAGCTAGGTACTCTTGACTAGATCCCTACTAATAATAATGATAACTTCGCTATGTGAAACAATACATTTACCAGATCTAAGATATCAGAAATCTCTATTATTAACACCTTTTTATCAACAGTACGGCAACATTTGGACTTCTGTATCAACCAGAACGGTATAGAAAAAAATGTATGATTCATTGAAAATCACATCAATAAATGAAGGACTACACCAGACCTAAAGGTGTAGTCAAACCATGGGAGACCGTTGGGAACAGCATGTGCTATAGTGGGGCCGCAGTAGCTCCAGTCTAGTATGAATGTGGTGTGTGGCGTCTAAGAGAATTGATAAGTTTTGATTCTTATGATTTCCTTTTGAATTCGTAGGAATTCTGGTGCCCCACATTTATTACCGGTAAAATCATTGTATAGCTAAGCCATCAAGCACTCGTCACAACCTAATCCCCAATTCTACGACAGAGACACACTACAGAAGTTACTTTTCTTTTATATTTCTTTACTTTCTATTGTGTTGTTCACATTGATTGTCATATCCCCGGTGGATTCAAAGCCATCCATCACCCTCCTCTCATTCAGTGACAGTAGTTCTGCTGCTCTTGTCTGGGTGGGCTGAGTGCTGTTCATGTGAAGTATACATCAATGCGGGGAACTCTACCTGTTATTTGATTGTCATTCTGTCAGAGCAGTGGAAAAGCCTGTTTGACCCTCTGCCTCTTCTGTCACTCATAAGCAATCTGTCTCCACCGGGGGCAGCAGAGGTAGTTTGTACGGTGTGTGGGGAATTTGATGTTTTGGGGGCTGCCAGAGAGGACTAAATGAGGAGAAATGAAAAAGTATTGTGTAGTCTATACTATTACTATATCGACTTATCGTTCAATATATAAAACCTGGAACAATATATTTTAGGGCTTATTGCGAGTACTTTTTCTGTGCAATAATGAGGAGGTTTTGGGTACTTTTATTCTAATAGAATAGGATTTGAGCTGTTGAGAGGTGAAGTAGTCCCTTTTATGTCTATTTAAAAATGGTTTACTGGGATTCTCTTGCATTATTTCAATCTTTATTAGTGACATAAAGTAGTTTCAATATTATTGTTTATCGCGCATCAAAATTTGTTATTGTGACAGGCTTATACCATAGACTGAATAAAAAAGTGGACTAAGGAAGTGAGACGTAATATTTTGCGCATCAAAATTTGTTATTGTGACAGGCTTATACCATAGACTGTATAAAAAAGTGGACTAAGGAAGTGAGACGTCACCCATAGTGTTCGGCTCCAGTCAGATGAAGCTCATCAAGTTACTTATTAGCAATTCCGACTGTGAGTATCATAGCAACTGAGGAGCCAATCCAGAGCGAGGCTGTTGAAGGTAAAGCCCCTTCCCGCCCGCACCGCTGGTTTAGCAGGGAGCAGATGCTTAGCAATGCTGTCAATCAAACCTGTTGCTAACGCTAGTGGGAGTGACCTTGGGGAATGAAGACGCCTGATTTGTCTGTTATTAATGTTCATATCTTGATTTACAGACACAATAGCAAAATAAAAATACCAGGGTCATGTAGAGCTGGTCAATGCGGACATTTTAAGACCAAAATGATGAGCCTGACAGCAGCATTTACAGAGAGAGGGGTGACAAATTTCCAATGTAAACTGAATTGGAGCCAGAGTGAGTGGAGCTGGAAGTGCACCCATCATCACTTCCTATTTGGAACGTGGCTAGCAGGTTAGCTATGTCCATTTATATATACGTTCTATTATTTAGACAATAGAATGTAATTTCCAAAATGAATGCGTAGTCCTTTCTTTTACATTACCATGTGGCCTTATCTCTGTGTAATCCCTCGATCATCCAGGTCGCTTCCATAGTGGTCCATGGGCGTATACTAGTCTATGTGGTCTTCTACTTGTTCTGATACAGCTCGAGCTCATTCTACCCACACTCTGGAACTGTCTCCCCAAACATATCAGAGACTTATCCACACTCACCATCTTCAAAAAAGCCCTGAAATCTCACCTGTTCAAAACTGCCTTCAAATAACGGCATCTCCTCTTTTATCTGATTCTTTCATTTGTGTTTTGTCTTGAACTGTGTGAAGCGGCCTTGAGTGTTATGGAAAGTAATATACAAGTGTTATGTATTATTAGTATTTTTATTATTAAAGCTATTCACATTCATTTCTGTCCTGTGAATGTGACTTTTTTAGTATCAATACCTGCTCAAATGAATATCTAGTTTTGATACTAGTTTTTGAATCGATTAGTATCTGATTTTCAGTACTTTTGACAACCCTTATATGCAGTGAGAAATGTGCTAGGAGTTTATTTGCTGGTAAACAATCATCCTGCCCAATACCAAAACCAATCTGTAGTTTTTGGGGAAATTTTAAGTATCAATATTTTAGCATGAAAACTGATACCTTTCAATATCTCTGTCAGTATTTCTTGAATGTATGAGGTAAGAAATGTGTGAGTTTATTTGCATATTTAAAAAGTGGCAGTGGCTCAGTTGGTAGAACACTTGCTCATTTACCTAAAGATCAATGGTTCAATCTCCTCTCCCACCGTATAATAATGGCAAGACACTTCCCACCCACTTTGCCTCCAATATCAGTGTACATTGATGTATTGGTCCAGCAAATCTAATTGACAAAAAGGAGACTACTTCAGTTATGGAAGTGCTTAAATTCTACTCATTCCAGGCTAAAAAATATTTTAAAATAGCTCCGTAGCAGCTTCCAGTATAGGCATATGTTATGTTATGTCAGCTATGTTCTTGTCTCCATAGAGATATTGCTTTGCCGGGATCGTTCCACAGCATGGCAATACTTTTATCAATCTTCCATTTTTTATTTTTTTTTTCTTAAGATCTGACCTGGTGGCCATACTAGCTTACCTCCATGGAGATAGATACATTTAATACCATACTGTGGTACGTTTTTAGACAGAAGAGATGGTGTAATCCAGGAGTGGTTCAGTGTAGCAAAGGGTTCAGCGGTGATCACTGTGGTAAGCAGGAATCCCATTAATTTCAATGGAGAATTTGGGAAAAGTTTTGCAGCTAAAATCTAATATAAAGTAAGTTTGTTTGTGTAAAATGTTCAGTGTCCAAGTGACCAACAAGTCAACACGTCACCGATTCTCTGGAGGCTTTAAAACGACTTTGTAGTTTGTGTAAAACTTATTTGTTGTCAAGATCAGCCCCATAGAAAATAATACACCCACGGCTACTTCAGGAGTAAGTTGAATACCACCGCTGAATCCTCCACTAAATTTCACACAAAGCATAACATCTCCTCAAACATAACCAGGTGAAGGACCCTCCACCAGAGAAGTTACGTAGTGCACCTTTAACACTGTTTGCACAAATGAGACTTTAAAGCATATGCTATTTAGTCTGTCCTACCTGCCTCGTTCCTGTATATTCAATGGCCAATATCCTGCAATACAAACTTAGTATTGCAGTGAAGTAAGCACACAGTATAGTAAACATGGGCATTGCCTGAGGGTAAATTACAGTACTTGTGTAGTCCTTGGAGATAAACTGTCTCGCTTCTGCCTCCTAGTGGGACGTCCTGCCCAAGGACATATACAGCAGGAGCGTGCAGGTCCCAGGGGACAGAGGGGGGAGTGGGGCAGATTATTTCAGGAAAGGGACCGGTGTTTTAGGCGTTTAGTGGAGAAAATGATGCAGGAATGAATTAATAAAGTGAAAATGGTTTATCTTCATGGGCAGCTCCTGGCTTTTTTATTGTATTATTTTTTTCCCCCCACAGGTTACTTTCTAATGTAATTGTTTTTTGCTCCATTAAAAAATAAATAAATAAATAAATGTTTTTATTGCATTGCTTCCATGTTATAATGTCTTTGTGATTGCTTTGCCTGGAATGTTCCACACTATAGCATTAAACTTACCTATCTTGCTTCCTTTTTTCTTTTTTTCTAATTACATCTGCTATAAAAACTTCCATTCTAACTGTGAGTAGGGTCGCCTCTCCATAGGTCCGACCTGTAACGTGGCCTGGCGGCTTCATCTGCTTATCGCCATTGAAGCAGATAGGTTTAATGTCATAGTGCGGAACATTCCAGGCAGAGCGTAACAACTCCAAGGAGACAAGCAGGTGACAAAAAAAGTTACATAATGTAGCTTTATTTGTAGTGTTTATTTGTGCAATCAGGACTGAAACTAAATCCCAAGATGATCAGAAGCACTTGTCTAAGTTGGAGTCTTCATCACAGGTCCAATAACACAAAGTAATCTAGTTTCACCCGATGGTCAGTGTTTCTCTCTTGTATTAGCTCAGCCTTTGTTGTTTGCGTCTAGACAACACATTTATTACTTATTTGTGCATTCATCCAGGCTCAGAGTCTGATTGTGTAGAGACAAAGCTCCGGTGATTAGCAAACCATCTCTGAACACAAGCCAGCAGAGAAGACCTTCACAAAACACAATGGGCACATCCAAGATCATCAGCTTTCCATTTGGTTACGCAACTTACGCAACCACTCACAAGTAAACAAGAGGACTAAGTGTTTAAAATAGTAATTCCAATCAAAACCTGGGACAAATCTGGGACAAGGTTTAAATAGTAAAACTAAGTGAATAAGATGAGTCTCTAGAGATGTAGGCCATGTGACAAAGTGAATATAGTATAATGAGCATATCAAATCAATGTCTGTGTGATCCCTCAGTTGTCCAGGAATGATCCATAGTAAAAAAAAATAAAAAATAAATAAATAAATAAATAAAAATTCTGTGAACCTTTTTGTCAACTTGACAGAACTTAAATGTTTTTTTTTTTTTTTTAACTACATATCAAATTGAATTAAGAATAATTGATCTGATTAGTTTTGACAAGATGGCTTCATTTACTTTACTTCATGATTTTTTTTCCAAATTGTTTTTCCTCCTATCTCCGATCAAATTTACTGTCTCCGTAATCATTAATATTCAGAATTTAAGATATTTACGTGTTTATTTTTGTATTTTTGTACTTACAATTGGTGAGTTTAGCATTTAGCGGCTAGGTACATCCGGTCCTGCCCTGCCCATTGACCATGCACAAAAAAAAGAGAAAAAGTTTATGATCTGAAAATAGATAAAAATCGCCACAAAATTTAACCTTTGTGAAAGCTGTAGGTTCCCTGTCAGTCCCTGTCAGTAAAATCCTTTCTGAGCAGTAGGGTTTTTTTTTGTTGTAGTACCAATGAGTGGCCACTAATCCAACTCGAGACAACTCTAAGATAGCAATATCCTATCCATTTATTTTTATAGATCCATGGTAGCTGCTGTTTGGAGAGGTGGGCTACTTCCTGCTTTTCATGAGTTGATGATGTCACCAGTGACATTTTCTTCTTTGTTTTGTTTTATGGCGGGTAGCAACCAACATTTAGGTGCATTTCTGCCACCTACTGTGCTGGAGTGTGGGCCAGAGTACTACAGAGTGTTCTAAATTTTAAGTGAAGCTAAATTATTTTAACAAGATCCCTTTCCATTAAAAATTGAAATAACAATTTTAAAATTCTCCTGTGAACCATTTAGTATGTTATTCAAATTAAATGCAACCCCTTTATCTTTTTGGAAATCTTGTCTAAAAATCCATCTCTTGTCATTGTACCTGTTACATAGCAATAGAAAAATATAAAATCTGCCAACTGGGCTAAACATTGTAGGGGTGAAGACGTTTCGCTGCTCATTCAAGCCGCTTCTTCAGTTCTGGTCAAATTACTGGTGGACACTACTACACTGAAACGCAAAACTCCTTTGTTTACCATTTCTGTTTGTAGGCTAGGTCTGCTGTGGTACCATAAGTGTGCACTGTGCCTAAGTCCTACTTAGCAAAGTCATTCAGGCCCCTAATGAGTGATTTCACACCTATTAGCATCCTGGCTAGCCCTATTGTTTTCTTTTTCTTTTCTGTGCCTGTTACAGTTTAAAATAACATGCTCTACTGTTTCTAGCTCTAGTCCACACTCACATAATCCAGAGGGATGTTTACCTACTACAAACAATGTTCTATTTAATTCAATATGTCCTAATCTGGACTGAGTCTGAGTCTTGTGATCCCTTTTGTTCATTTCTGACCATCAGTGACATCACAGGAACCAGCCATTTTGAATGTTTCCTTTTTGTCTCTCTGTTCATTTATTTCAAATGTAAACTATTATACAAGTATCATGTCAACAAGACCAAGTTATATACAAAATTGCATCTTATTTTATGTGGAAAAAAGTCTGATTTCAGTTTCTGTAAAATAAATAAATACATTAAAATAAAATGGTCAGAATCTCCTTATAATTGTTGACATATGTTTGAGTACTTTGAAATGTGGAAATGTGGAGTGTAATGTTTATTTAAATAGGGGAATGGTTGGTTTGATTGTAAATGACTGGATACGTAAATGTATTTTAATTGTTTGTAACATGCCCGGGGACTGCAGATGGAAACTAGCTTTAGCTAAATCTGGTGTAAAGCATCTCTTCTTTTATGAGATTAATGTGTATGCACATGGTCCCTGTTAAAATAAACCAGTAACTAAGGTTTAAGAAATCAAATCAACTCAAAAAGCTTATAGCAAATCATTCTAATTTCAGAGATAGTTGTTATTCATATATGAATAAACCTATTTTTGAATTATTCTTTTTAAACCTAAATAATATAAAATTATCTACGCTCTCTAGGTCTGTTCCCGGGTCGCTACAGAGACAGAAAGACTAGAATACTGTGTTCTCCTCTCCGCTCTGACTTCCTCTTTTTGTCCATTTGGGTTCATTCTCATCAAAAATACATAAAGCTGTCAAAGTGTCTGCCAAGAACAAAGCACTCGCACTTTTTTTCATCCATCAAAACCAAATTCATGCAACATTAACATTTTAAATCACCTGTCTCAAAATAGTGCGGGGCTTTCACACGGGGCGCCCTCTCATGCATGACAGGAGGAAAATACCAGGGTCTGTGGCGAAGCTCAGACGCAGTAGTGAATATAAATATGGGACCTATGGGAGAGAGCCAGAGAGGGACCTCGAATGATGACTGATACAGCGGCTAGCGATGCATGTATTTGATTCTGCTTAGGTTTCAAAGCCAAAATAAAAGGTGGAGAGAAAGCACACCTCGGCCAAGGCTATGATAATGACTTGCAAAAGTGAAGATAGTTTCCAGACTGATTCTTACTACTGGCTACTACCATAGACTGTATAAAGAAATGGACTAAGGGAGTGTGACGTAACCCTTAGCGTTCAGCTCCAGCCAAATGAAGCTAATCGAGGCTAGCAGTTATGAGGTGAATTTGGAGCAGAGTTCCATATTTGGAATTCCGACCACGAGTATCATAGCAACCAAAGAGCCAATCCGGATGGAGGATGTTGAAGGTAACGCCACTTCCCGCCCACACTGCTAGTTTAGCAGGGAGCGGGTGCTTAGCAACGCTGTCAGTCAAATCTGTGGCCAGCTCTAGCATGAGCAGGAAAAGAGGGGTGCGTCATGTTCATATCTTGATTTCTGGACAAAATATTGAAATAAAAATACCATGATCATGTGTTGAATTTTGTTTAACAGAAACAATTAGGGGTTTTTTTTGTTTGTTTTTTTTTTTATTTCCTGCCTTTTTCTTTGTTAAAAATAAACCGATCAGCAGGTTTCACACAATGATTAAAAAAAAATAAAAAAAACTTTTAATTTTAAGTCCAGTTAAAAAATGTAGTGGAGTAGAAAGTACAGATCCTTGCTCTTAAATGTAGTGAAGAAAAGTAAAAAGTATCCACTTTAAAATCTACTTAAGTAAAGTACAGATACCTCGCATTTATACTACAGTGCAACACTTGTACTACTTTTACTTCATTACGTTCCACCACTGTAACTGCTGTATTTGCAAGGTCATTATGTAACAAGTGAAGTGCTCTCTGTAATGACCCCATACCTGCGCAGACACGTCACATGACTCAGTAAGTCTGCGCTCATTGTTTTGGTTCAGTTTTATTCTTACAGCTGTGAATCTCCTTTATCACAATTAACAGACCACAGACTGCTTCCTCTGCCAACAACCAGCTCTGCATCTGCTTACCCTGTCTGACTCCCACCCCCTACACAATACATGGGATGGTACAGGCTTATGGGTATTATATTAGATCATTATAAAGACAGAATGATGTTCAAGCAGTTTAGTTTGGTTGGTGCTAGACAGTAGGCTCCGGAGGGACAGGTTATGGTTAAAGTGGGACTAAACACATAAACTCCGCCCACAACCACAGTGCAAATAGAGCTGCTAAACTGGGCAGTACCTGGAGGACTAAAGAAAAGAGTTAGAGGGGAAGAGGGGCGGGGCCTGGGACAGTGGATCAGTGTGATTGGTCTAACAGGTATCTGCACTTCAAACTCCGCCCCTGCAGTCAGGTGTTTGTAATCAGAAACACCTGGCTGTAATCAGAGCGGTCCTGTGTGATGTCACATATTGCTTGAGATCGCAGTGGCCACTCCAAGCAGCACACACTCAGTTAGCATTTTAGCAGTAACACATGTAACTACTAACCTCATCTCAGCTTACACCATAAAATAAAAAGGAAAAACAGTCAAAACAGCATTTAGCTCTGTTCATAGCGACTAAGGTTTACACATTACCATGGAAACCCAAACTATGTCAGCCCTGAAGACATCTACCTACAACTAACCATTCAGTTTCTTGTTTATAGGTGGCATTTTTATTACTTTTCACCATTTAAAAGATCATATATTTTATTGTTAATTGCTACGGCAGCGGTGTTATTTATTTATTTTTTCATCACTCTGAAAGCCACAGACAGATCTCCAACTCTAAAACAGACTTACTCAGAACTCAAGGCGCAAACACATAAGCTGAGGTGAGTAAAGTGTCTTGCTGAAGGACACAATGGTGCTGGTTGGAGGAAGGATAGAACTTCCAACCTTTTTTATCTACCTTTTTTCCTACTATAAAGAGACACGACCCACAAGTCCCTGTTCAGATAGAATAAAACTAACCTAATAAAAAAAAATCTATATGCTAAAATGACTGAAAACATTTCTAAAAAGTAAATTATCAGTCACACATCACCATATACATAAGCTAAGGTGAGTAAAGTGTCTTGCTTAAGGACACAATGGCGCTGGATGGAGGAAGGATAGAACTTCCAACCTTTTTATCTATCTTATGTCCTACTAAAACTAGCACAACTGCAGGGCACAAACACAATATTTTCATCAAAATAATAAAAAACACAATAATGGGAAAGATGATTGGAAAATAAAATAGATATCACATTTGCTGATGAAATATTTGGTGGATCACTAATCCCGTCTCAAGTGCCTCTGCAATTTATTTAGCCAAATGAGCCATGACAATCTCCTGTGTTATTGGATTACGCCTTGTATAATAAAATATGGGGTGCGTCTTGGACCTCATAAATAAGACTATTGAAAATCATATTATATTATTGCACCACTCAGGTAAACAACAAAAGGTGACATAGATTTGGCTTAAGAAAAAAACAATATTATAATATTCATTAAACTTAATCCAAAACCATTCATTTTCCATTCATTTGCATAGAAGTGGAATGAGAAGGAATTTTTATTATTTTTTTTATCAACTTTTTTTTTTTACCAGGAAAAAATACTTTAAAAAAGCTATTCTGCAAAATTGAGATTTTTAGAGATTTTAACCATATACTAATTGTTTCCCCTTGCATGTTTGAGCAATCTTTATCGCTTATTTTCAAGCTGCCATTTTGTCAACCCCCATTTTCACTGCCACCATCAAATGCCCACTGCTCTGTACTTATTTTGTTCTTCAATTTTATTTTGGTACAAATGAAAATGAAAAAAAAAGCTTCTTGCTAGCGTGATCTGCAGCTATCCATCGGTGCCGACAGATGCGCGGCTCTTTGTTGTAATAAAGTTTACAGCAACGTCAGCTCCAGTTGGGCGCCGCAGTTTTCTAACGTGGAAGTCAGCGGACTTGTTTCTTTTATTAAGTTGTTTTTGATGAATATTGCGATTTAAAATGTCCACATTCTGATATACTGATCCATGGGTATCATAGGTTATAACATAAAAGACACAAGCACAATGGGTCTTCTTTATACTGTCTTGAACGCAGATATGTCAGTATACAGCCTTGAACCTCACCACTAAAGTAAATACACTGTATGACTGGCCTTTTAGAACTAGAGCTGTATGCAAGGCTTTACATGTGCAGCTCATGGATAAGAACTGGATAAGTCTCGTGTGAGATCGATTAGTGGCCACTCCTTAGGTACCGCAGCTTCTGTGAGCTCCAGCCCAGGGAGAATTCTACCATAGAACACAATGCATTTTTTTAGGAACACAACTTTCACAAAGGTTGGATTTTATAGGGATTCTTCTGTATTTTCACAACATGAACTTAAAAAAATAATAACAAGAAATTAAATCCACAAAGCGCCTAAAATTTAGCTTTGTAAGATCTAGCCTAGCCCTAGCTCTGACCCCACACTAGCTCCGCTCTAGCAGCTATCGCTCTGTCAGAACTGATCACGCGGTGCAGGTTTCTGTCGTCACACGTTGAGCGACGCTAGCCTAGTATTCAGGAAGTAATGCAGAGGATCGGCATCGGCATTTCACACCAATGAGCACAGGCCATTGAAAACAACACGTCAACTTTGGTTCATCTTCCAGATCTTATTATACTTCCATGGTGCAGCCGGGGCCTCCTCATTAATCAGGCTTCACTGCTTCTTCTGATGGGGCAAGTGCAGCTGAATGTTCTACAGACCAGAGCACTGCCGCCTACAGCAAGAGGTGTCGTTCTTCTCTTCACAAATGTAGGAACAAATGTATAATTGCATTGTTATATCAGGCAATACAATACGCTCATTACAATAGCACAGCTTCCCTCTGTTTGAGCCCGATACGAGGTCCCCCATTCTTAAAGTCATTCAGTACTTATGGACTTTAAAATGGATATATGATACTGTATGTACTTAAGTTGCACAAACTTTTGGTGGAGGGTTCACCATCTGCTTGTCTCCATAGAGATGTTATTGTTTTGTCTCGAATGTTACACAGTATGGCACTGAACATACATATCTATCCCCGTGGAGTCAAACAGGTGAAACCACTAGGCCAAGTTATAGTCAGATCTGTGGAGATGTGTGCCCACCCACAGTAAAAATGCACGAACTTTCAAAATGTTTTCCAGCAAAAGAAATGCATGGAACTGAATAAATGTAACCTAGATGTTTAAAAGGCCCATATTATTTTCTGATCTATGTTGTAATGTCGTTTCCTCATCAAAAACATACCTGGAGTTGTGTTTCGTTTCATTCACACATGTTTAACACACAAACCCTGCATATTTAGGCTGAGTACTTCTCTCAAACGCAAAACACTCTGTTCCACCTTGTGATGTCATGCGGAAATACAGGTGCTTCAGGTGCAAGTGCTTCACTGTGTTTTTAAACTCCCAACACCTTCGCTAGAATCATTTGAATCATTTCAGCCCTAGAATTGCCAACCTCTACTGACCTAAAGGTAAAAAGTAGCTGTTAACATGAAAACTACCGCTTTATGACATCACAAGGTGGAACAGAGCATTTTAAGATTTGGAGACACTAATAATGCATGATTACTCAAACATGGGTGAATCAAACAAAACACAATCCAGGTATGTTTATGAGGAGGTAACAGTATTATAACATGAATTCAAGTTCACAAAAGTCAATTTTGCGTAACATAGGACCTTTAACATATCCTTGTGCTACATTTTAAACGCTTGTAAGTAGCATAGCACTTGAAATAAAAATAGACTTTGTTAGGACATTTGAAAACAACAACCCCACAGACTGTATAATACACGTTCTCACCATAGCACAAGACAGATGTGTACATTCAAAGTGCAGAAAGGCGTAGGGCGCATATGTCATATTCTTTTGTTTATGTTATCACTGAAGCTGCAGCACGCAGACCCTTATAGGATCTATACACCACGTCCCTGCTCCTTATTAAGTTTCCTTTCTGATAGTGGGAATAATAAGGGCTGTACTAAACTAACGCCAAGCAGCAGGCCAGTGACCTTTACTGTGTTTGAAATATCTCTCATAGAGCTAATGTAAGCTTTTGAAATGTAGCAACGGGCTCTTTTCCACATACTATAAAATTCAATTGTGTTGGTGTCTCTCCTTCACAAACTACATCCGATGTTAAAATATAAATGGACACAACTCTTTAAACTTTTACATTAAAGGGTCCATATTACGCTATTTTTCTGATCTATGTTATAATGTTGTTTCCTCATCACAAACATACCTCGAGTTGTGTTTTGTTTCAATTCGCACATGTTTAACACACAAATCCTGCATATTTAGGCTGCGTTCTTATCTCAGACAGAAAACACTCTGTTCCACCTTGTGATGTCAAGTGGTAATACAGGAAGTGCTCCACATTTGGATGATTTCGGTGGTAATACGGAAGTGCTCCACATTTGGATGATTTCGGCCCTGGAATTGGCAGTCTCTACTCAACTAAAGGTAAAAGGTAGATGTTAACTTGAAAACTACCGCTTCATGACATCACGAGGTGGAACAGAGCATTTTGAGCCATAGAGATGTAGACAGACTAATAATGTAAATGTAATGTAAAATTGTAAAATATAAAATGAGATAAGTTTAATGCCATACTGTGAAAAATCATAAAGAGACCACATCCCCATAGAGACAATTAGACCTAGGTAGTAGAATTTGCCACCACAAAAGTAGCATTTTTGGTTTGTTTTTAACATGGCCAGGCGGTTTATGACAGGAAAAAAGATGTAGCTGAAGAATTATTCTCAATATATTCTTGTGTCTAGCCTGACCATTTCCTTTGTCAGTTGTGATATGATTATACCTAACTGAAGCCTCTCCCTCTTCTCAAAGGTAGGCTAAAGTTGCCATGCCCCCTCTCTCCTCTCGCTGGGCTCTGGAGAGATGAAGCTGTTGATGAAACGCTGTTAGTGACACTTTGTTGTGTTGCTGCGTTTTGAAGGATTGATCGAGCGCAGGAGGTTAAAATGGAGGTCTCTGTCTCGCTCTCTTGCTCCCTCCTTCTCTCTTTCTGTGTCTCTCTCTCTCTCTCTGTCTCTCTCTCTTTGTCTTTATCTCTCCTTCTCTCTGTCGCTCTCTCTCTCCCCCTCTCTCTGTCCCTCTCCCCCTCTCTCTCTCTTCTTTCTCTTTCTTATCTCCCTCTCGCTGTCTCTCTTTGTCTCACCCTCTATACCCTCTCAGTCTCTTTTTTCTCTCTCCTTCTCTCTCTTTCTCCCTTCCTTCATCTCTCTCTTTATTTCTCTCTCACCTGGAGGTCTCTCTGTCTCTGTCACTCCCTTTGTTTTTATCTTTCATTCTCTCTGCCTCTCCCCCCCTCCCCTTCTCTCTCTCTCTCCCTTTGTCTTTATCTCTCCTTCTCTCTGTTTCTCTTTATCCCCTCTCTCTCTATTCTCTCTCTTTCTTATCTCCCTCTCTCTTTGTCTCACCCTCTCTACCCTCTCACCCTCTTTTTCTCTCTCCTTCTCTCTTCCTCCCTTCCTTCATCTCTCTTTTTAGTTCTCTCTCTCCCTTTCTATTCCATCTCTCCCTTTTCCCCATTTCTCTTTCTCCTTCCCCGCCCACTCTCTCCTTCCTTCTCCCTCTTTGTCTCCCCCCATCTTTCCCTCCCTTCTCTCTCTCTCTCCTTCCCTGTCTATCTCTCCCTTTCTCTCCCTCCCTCTTCTGTCTCTGCTTCCCTCTCTCTCTTTCCCCATCTCTCCCTCCCTCCTCTCTCTCTTTCTCCCCTTCCCTCTCCTCCTCCCTTCCCCTCTCTTTCTCTCTCGGGAGGCCCAGGTCCTCCTCTATATGACACACAGTCTGATGGAGAGATGGAGTAGGAGACGAGTGTGATTACAAAGACACAGAGGATATAGAGTTGGACACCAGCCACAAAACACAATAGGGTTTATGTATTGATTCTTCTACAGTAGGTGGCATTTTGTTGGTGATTTTTTTTTTCCTAAAGCTAACAAAATAACTGAATTTTAGAATTTATGTAAAAAAAAAACAAAACAAACAAACACAAAAAATCATTTGGTGAATGAAACATCTATCGGTTTAAAACATCTAACAGTTTAAAGCTACACTATTTAACTGCAAGTTTCCATTGAGATGTTATTGTCTTACCTAAAATGTTCCACAGTATGGCATCGAACCTTTATTGTGCATGTATTTTCATTATGTAACCTTGAAAAACACTGTCAGCGGGGTCGCCTCTCCTCAGATCTGACCTGGAATTCGGCCTTGTACCTGACCTGTTCATCTCCATGGAATTGAATGCCAAACTGTGAGACAATTTAGGCAAAGCAATAATATATCTATAGAGACGAGCAGGAATCAGACCCACCATTAGAAAAGTGACATAGTGCACCTTTAAAGTAGACCTATTCTGCAAAATCGACATTTCAGAGCTTTAACCAGGTTATAGTTGTTTCCTTCTCATTTACCCTCTCAAAGTTGTTTTTGGGGTGTTTCGTGCATGTTTGCGTAATCTTTAATCGCTTATTTTCAAGACGCCATTTTGCTGATCAAGCTGCTTTTTCACCTCCAACGGTATATGCTCATTGCTCTGCACTTACTTCGTTCTTCAATTTTGTTTTCTTAATCAATGATATGCATAGGATTCAGCAGCATCGTGTAGTCATTGTGGTACAAATGAAAAAAAAAAATCCGCTACTCGCTAGCGTGATCTATCGATAGGAGATGCCGAAAGGTCCACGGCTTTGATGTGATGACATTTACGGTGACGTCAGCTCGCATTGGGCACCGCAGTTTTCTAATGTGGAACTCAGCGGACTTATTTCTTGCATTAAGCAATTTTAGATGAATATTTCAATTTAAAATGTGCAAATTATAACATAATGGTCCACGGGTGTCATATAGGTTATAACTAGCAGATATAGACACATTAGCTCTTCTTCTAAGAAATGGTTACGACAAAACACATTCCAATATCTAAATGTATAGTGTACAGTTTAGTAATGGCAAAAATCAAAAATCAGTCAAGACTGTTGGACATTTGTGAATAGATAACTGCTCTAATAAGATTGAGGTAAAATTGGACTTAGATCTTATAATTTAGCTGAATGAAGAGATGAAGTGGCATATGCAGAATAGAACTGGTTAATTTGTAAAAGTGTTACAATCACAGCTGCTTGTAATAAATCACAAAATAAAACACGCTGCAGAAATGATCACCCAAATCCACATATTTCCACTGCCTGTCATTTGTTATGAGCTCATTATGTGTAGATGGAGGACTTCAGTGGTTTAATGCAATTTATGTTTCAAAGAATTTATTTTCTATTATGATTTATTTTATGTTTTTATGTTTCCGTTTATCAGTGTGTTTATCAATTTTTCAGAGCAGTTTTTACTTGTTTGTCACAGTCTGCTCTGTTCCAGTTCTGTTTTTCCAATAGTTTTCCCCTCATCCTCTGTGTCATCCGTCTCCTCCTGTCTGGGCGTGGCTACGAACTGCACACCTGGCTTCCATCTACGCTCTACCTCGGTGTAAGACGAGCAGCTCCACAGCCGCTCCTCGCCAGTTTGTTTGATCTACAGGGTGTCCATAAAGTCTCTTTACAATTTTACAATGTCATTACAAAGGCAATTGATAAGATATCTTAATTAGATTTGGTCTATTGTGCTCAGAGGTTAAAAATAAACAACAACAACAAAAAAAAAAACATTGCATTTTTGTATTTTAGACATCCTGTTGATTAAAGAGGCATCATTTTGAATGAAATGGCTACTCCTCAAGAGAAGGCACAATGTGTATCATGTTTTATTGAGACAAAATCAGATACACAGACTCAACGAAACTACAGAACAAAGTATGGAAGAGATCCACCTTCACGTCCGTTAATTTATGCATGTCACAAGAAATGCATGGAGACAGGGACAGTGTTAGATGGAAAGAGAAGTGGGCCACCAAGAACACCTGAGGAAAATCTTTCTATGGTGCTATGTTAAAGATATCATGTATGGAACAAAGGTACAGGACATTACTGAACTAAAGCAAAACATAACAGATGTGATTGAAACCACTGATGAGGCTCTGCTACAGTGAACATGGCAAGAAATCCAGTACCGTCTTGATGTGCTTCGTGCGACTAATGGTGCCCATATAAAGGTGTAATAAATGAAGTAAAAACCTTTGGAAACCACTGAGTACAATAAAACAAGTCTGATTAAGATATCTCATCAATTGCCTTTGTAATAAATGTTTTTAATTGTAAAGAGGCTTTATGGACACCCTGTACATTATTAATCCTGCCTACCTGCCCTGCCAGCCCAACCGCTTAATTAACTGTAAATAAATCATTTTCACTGCGCTTCTGTGTTCTGCTTTTGGATCCTATATCAAACCGTGACATTGTGGGGTAAGGTATATTTATTTTACAGTTTCACAGCATTTTTTCCAGACAATGTTAAAAAACAATGACCACACAAACTATACAAATACACACTAGTCTATAAAACTCAAAATAAGATCCTATCCAGTCCATTTCAACTAATACTGGATTCTCCTTTTTTGCCGCGTACGCTCTGTGATAAGCCGGGAGGATATGCAGCAGCTACACCAAGCTTTTCCCAGCTGGGGTCAGAGGTCGCGAGTGCAAATAAGTGTCCATGGCGGCGTGTACTTAGATGGGATACAGCTCTCCCCCTCACCCCTCCTCTTCCTCCTCCTCATGACCTTGTCTCCTCATTTAAAACGTGACCCTAGACAACTGCAGCCGAATCCTATCCGCTTTTTAATGCTGACTCTAAACAAGATGGTAGCAGCTATATACAAGCCATATGCTGCCTTTACTGCAGGGCATACCATATACCAAAATGTTCCCTGTTGAAACTGAAGTGTGTAGACAACTAAACACAAAATAACATTAAAGGGGCAAAGTCACTTGCTTCTCCCTTAAAGCCATAGTATGTAACTTTTTGCCAAAAAAAATGATAAAATAAAAGCATGTTTGTTTTTTCATTGTGGGTATTTTGTGTCCTTACTGTGAGAGGGCTTGCTTCTCCACAAACCTGATTCTTACTTGGCCTCCTCCTGTTTTGTTTCCATGGAAATGCTGTTCCTTTGGTTAGATTATTCTGCACTATGGCATAAAACGCACCTATCTCCATGCAAAATGTTCTGAATTATACTTTGAACTTCCTATTTCCATGGAATCATGCTATTGACTTTCCACCTCCAGAAAGTTACCTAGTGCCACTTTAAGATGATGCTTTGCCTGGAATGTTCCACAGTATGGCATTAAACATAATCTAGAAAGCATTTATTTCATTACTTTAGTTAGTAGTTTGTATTGTTCAACAATACCTTGAAAAAACATGCATAGATATGAAAAACTATATTAAAAAATAAATAAATAAATA
>KN472924.1:8677-27767 GCA_000787095.1 Periophthalmodon schlosseri
GGAAAAAAAAAAAAAAAAAGGTACCAGAGAGGCTATCGAGGTCCACAAACCAGGTCCAAGGAGCATAAATGGTGACGAGGGAGCGTACACCTTATCACACACACGGGATAAAGGCGTCAGACAGAAGGGGGCGTAAGCTTCCCTTATTCTAACTTTAAAACTGAAAACAGAACGAACCTTCACCAAAGACAACTATTAAGTGTTGAAAATCACATTCTATTGTCTAAAGAAAGTTTTATCATCCCTAGAACAAACAGAGTCCAGCTGGTGAGGACGTGTCAACCAAAAAAAGGGCGAATCGAAGTGATTTCACAGGAACAAATCAATCCAAGCATCAACGGCCTGAGTGTTTACGAAGGGCATTGGTGGACAGTCCACTCCAGAAGTGGTTAGAACGGGCCTCAGAGCGGAGCTGCGTCTCCAGACCAAATAAGGACAGGAGCAGGAAAGCAGCATTCACAGAGGAGGAGGAGGAGGAGGAGGAGGGTGGAAGGGGCATCTTTCCCAGACTCTCACACAAAGTCATAAACAATAGTCAGTTTCTGTCAGAGCACTGGGCCTCTTCATAAAAGCCTGACACAGAAAGACATACGACCATATATGTTCACGATTAAACTTAATAACTATCTAAAAACTGGTTCACGTTTGTTTTTGTTTTTGTTTTTGTACATAGAATACGCCAAATGAAAAATATATTTGTCATTTCAGTATAAAACTATACAGACCCTTAAACAGCACTTGTCTTTAGACCACTTAGATTTGATGTACACCGCCCTCTGCTGGCAACAATTGGTAATTACTTCCTATGAAAAAAACGTACATCTGTCCTTGTCTATAGTCATGAAGATGAAGGAAAGAATCAATCCAAGTTGTATTTTTTTCTTTCTTTTTCTTTTTCTGCATTTTTTTAAATTTTAAATGGCAATATTGATTTGAAACCCCTCGATTTAAAAACGCCTTGCCTCATCATGGCGTTTAAGCGTGACATGGTTGAGAAATGACTGTGATTTTTTTCAACCCAACATGAATAAGTAAGTTCAGAGCAGTGGGTGGAGATAGGGGGTAGGGGGAAACAGAAATTTTCAGAGCACTAAAGCCTCAAATGCAGGACAATAAACCATTAATCAAACATTGAAATGTAAATAAGCGCATGATGACAGAGGTGTATTTTTCATTATATGTGCCAATCAAACCATTAAATAGAAAGTTCATACAAATTGAAAAAAAAAAGTATAAGTTTCAAGTTCACTTCTTCCAGAGGGGTGGGCTTATGCTGCTCCCCTCCCTTTCGCTCACTCTCCTCTGTCAGATCAGTTCCAGTGCTTCGGGTGGAGCTATCCCAGGCCACAGCAGGCCCTCGGTGGACAGGACCGGAGCAGAGACAGAGCACTGACGGGACGGGGACATGCCACTGAGCGTCGTACTGGAGGGACCCGCTCCATGGGGCTTCCGTCTGACTGGGGGCAAGGACTTCAACCAACCCCTGACCATCTCCAGGGTAAGACCGCACACACATTAAACTCATGTAAACGCTCTCGGGTACAAATATACGCATCCACTGGCCGCTCAACGTTTTTACAACTCACCCATTCATAACAATAACCTCTTGAGGCAAAGCGGGTGGAGTGTTTGCCCGTGGACACAGCGGCATGCGCTGACAGGAGCTGGGATTGTACCAACAACCTTTAGGTATTTAGCTCAGAGGGATGGTGGCCTGGACACTTATCCCAGTTACCATGGTTGCTACAAGAAGGACATTCGTGGGCCACTGTAGCTCCTCCTCTAAACCACCGGCTGGCGGTTCGAATCCCGCTTCTGACATAAACATCGTCGGTGGAGCAGTCAGATTCACAGTTGCACAGGTTGGTTACTGTTCACCCTGTGTCGCCGTGCACTGGTGTATGAACGTGTGAATGGGTGAGTGATTCCTTGATGTAAAGCACTTTGAGCCTTGAAGGTAGAAAAATACTATATACATGTAACAATTTACCTTTTAACTGGGGTAAAAAAATATTCCAAATTGGGCAAAGTTTGTGTTTGTAGCGGCTGTTGCTAATACGCTTTGTTAGCCTGCCCTTGGCCCCGGATGAGTCTATTGTTTGCAGAACGACCCATCAGACACCTGTGCTCCGCTAAACACTGGGCTTAGATACAAATAGCAGCTTACGTTACTGCGCGACATGTGCGAGGAGCAGGCGCACAGCTCAATCAGTGAAGCTAACGCGCTAAAATTTAGCATCATGAGCTCACCAGTCCTGAACATTCTACAGCAGCTGCATGGTCCAGAGGCAGGACGGGACACAAACTGATAAAACAGGAAAACACAAATGATCAAACAATGAATGAATAAACAGGGTTTAAACTTCAGTGAGATTTTCCTGGGGGCTGTGGTCTGGGGTCCTAAATACCAAACAGCATTTCTGGAAACAGGTGTAATGTCACAGATTGACTTTTTACCAGAACAAGACCAGGACTAAAACAGGTTTAAAATAGGACACAGGTCTAAGGCCATCAGGTCTAAACCAAGACTAACTCTGGTCTAGAGTAGATTTGATTTACATCAGGCCTAAACTCGCTTCAGTACAATTCAGTTTATTTCGTGAAGCCCAATCACAACCGCAGTTGCCTCACAGGGCTTAAGAAATCTGATTTAACCAACAGAAAGTTAAAAACCAAACAGTGAAACAGTCATTGGACAATAACAGACAAGAAGATTCATCAACATTTAGCTTACACACGTGATGTACACTTGGCTGAGTGGCCAGCACTCACTCTTCACAGCAAGAAGGTTCCGGATTTGCATGTTCTCCATGTGTCTGGCTAGAGTTTGTATGTTCTCCCTGTGTCTGGGTGGAGTTTACGTGTTCTTCATGTGTCTGGGTGGAGTTTGCATGTTCTCCCTGTGTCTGAGTGGAGTTTGCATGTTCTTCATGTGTCTGGGTGGGTTTCTGTCTGAGTGAGTTTGCATGTTCTTCATGTGTCTGGGTGGGTTTCCTCTGGGCGCTCCGGTTTCCCCCATCAACCCAAAACATGCACAGTAAAGTCCTCCGGCTAAGATGGTCCTGATCAAGACAATAAAATGCACCTTAACCTTCACATCTTTTACATAATGACAAAAACAAGCACTGAAGGAGGACTAAACCAGGTCTTCATTTAAATGACATTACAACATCAATTCAATCATCCTTCACTTGATGTTAAAAGCATAGTACAGTACGCTTAGGTTACCACGGTAACAGCGCGTACTTCGCTAATTAGTGCACTAAGAACAAATGCAGTTGTCATAGTGGCGGCTAATGCCCATTCAAACCTGAAGCCTGGGAGATGAGCTTCAGTCCTCTGGTGATGTAATGTTCCCTGTTAATAAGCCAACGGCAAAATGAAATATTCACAAATGATCAAATAATCACTTAGAGCTAAGTGTTTATTCACTGTCAGAGAGAGCAGTGTTTTACGATGAAAACTGCTGTGGAGACGCTTTGAAGTAGCACAAAGCGCTGCATAGGAAAATATTTTAAAACATGTATTTTTATTTACTGATGTCTCCTGGTCTAAACACTGATGAAAGGAGGAGAGGATGGCGAGGCTTAAGATTCTGCTGCTGCGGTGGAAAAGGGGTCAGGCTTCATAACACAGAAAGATGGTCTATATGACTCAATGAACAGTGTAACACAACGTGGGTCTATAAAGAGAACGTGCCTGGAAAAAACAGACTGATATTTCTCTTTTTATACAGATTTATATCAGTCTGGTCCCTATGTCCTCCATTGGGTCTCAAGCCCGGTCAAACGTGATCGTCCAATCAGATCTGTTTTTTCAGTGGCACGTGTGAAGGAGCTCATTGGTCACCTGTGATTTACAAATAAAATCCTATTTCTCTCACCTCAGATTAACAGAGTTTAGTGCTTCAACCATTGATTCTGCAGAAATCTGAGATGTTTTTTTCCGGTACAAATGGACCATGTGTGTCCCTGATTGGCTAATCCACCTCACGCAATCACGCCCATTTGAAAAGTGGGTGTGAGTCACTGGTGACTAGACTCACATCTATGTAAAGTATTGAAGAAGTGTGTGTTCTGGATCCCAAGTAACTAAGAACACTCATATTTTCAGCATTTCTAAGAAGCTTGAAGGTGTAACAGACTTAGACTTGGACCCGTCGCATTCGGCAGATTTTTTAGATGTAGAAGCAGCCGTGTCATGTGTTTGCATCGCCTCCACAGAAATGTAGTTTTGTTTCACTGTCTGAGGACACAGGCCGTTGCATTAGACATGACACAGTAGATAGAACGTGTGTGTTGTAAAAATACCTCAAATATTTGGGTTATTGGTTTCGAACATAAACTCTCTCTATATAAATGGACACAGCTAATATGCTAACTGCCGCGTCCAAATAGGAAGTGCTCACGGGTGCACTTCCGGCTCCAATTCACTTTACGTTGAAAAATTCTCATTCTTCTCTCTGTAACTACGCCAGCGAGCCTCGTCATTTTGGTCTTAAAATGTTCGTATTAACCCGCTCTACGTGATCCTGGGGTTTTTTTGCTGTTGTGTTCGTGAATCGAGATCAAGAACATTAATAACAGACAAATCAGGCGCCTTCTTTCCCCCAAGTCGCTCCCGATAGCGTTAGCAACAGGTTTGATTGACAGCGTTGCTAAGTGCCCGCTCCGTGCCAAACCAGCGGTGAGGGCGTGAAGGTGAACTACCTTCAACAGCCTCGCTCCGGATTGGCTCTTTGGTTGCTATGACACTCAGTCGGAATTCCAAAATATTGGCCCCTATAACTTCTAGCCTCAATGCGCTTCATTCGACTGGAGCCGAATGCTGCGGGTGACGTCACACTCACTTAGTCCACTTCTTCATACAGTCTGTGGTTTCAAATAAATAGCCGTTGTTGATTTGATGTTAGACTGAAGAGATGAACGGCACAGAGGTATTCTCATTATGTTCTGTGAGATGACGGTCTCAGCAGCGCTCGTGCCTCTCCTCTGTCGCTCCTGTCCTCTCTGGACCTCTGATTTAACTGTGTGGCATTTAAAGCTGAGGCAGCCCCGATACCACACGCAGTGACAGAGCCCGATGTGAACCTTTGGGATCAGTAGTCATTGTATTAAGTTTCCGACCCAATGCTTTTTATTAGACGCAATTCAAATCATCCAATGTTCTAAGTGTCAATAAATAATAAAGAACTAGATTCACTATAGACCTAAGAACAACATTTGAATCTAGAATTTTATGTCTCAAAATCAGACGTATAAATGTGTAAATGAACCTTACCGGTGTTTGTCTGAACGCTCCGATCGTGGCTTTCAGGGAGAGCCATCCCAGACTGACGTGTAGAACTACTTCAGAGGGATACACATACCAAATGTAAATGATGCTTTACAATAAATATAGCATCTCCATGAGTGTGTTTATAGTTACTCACGCTCTGAGTGTCTGCAGCCAGAGTGGCTCACATGGTTTTGGAAATCTAAAATGAATGCCAAAAAACAGATAGTTCGTTTGGAAATGACCTCAAAGTCTGACATCAGCAATGTGTCTAAACAGCCAACACTATTTAAGGCTAAGTTATACTTTATTAGGCCCTAAGAGGGACGTTTATTTACGTTTGACCCACGGACCCCGGGTGACAGTAGTTCAGTTGGTAGAGTGTTTGCCCACTGATATGAAGGTTGGCGGTTTGAATCCCGCTCTCCACATAAACATCATCAGTAGAGCGGCCAGATCCATGGACCCACAGGTTGGCGGTGTGATTTAGGCTCCCACAGATGAATGCTGTCGTCGTGTCCTTGGGCAAGACCCAACCCATGTCTGTGTGAATGGGTGAGTGGTTGATGTAAAGTGCTTTGAGTGCCTTGAAGGTGGAAAAGCGCTATATAAAATGTGACCATTTACCATTCCATAACCATTACTCTGCATAAATAGCCATGTGCTCCAAGGATGAGGGCTTTTTTCAGGCCTCACTGCTGTTTTTGATCTTCGCTCTGTGGTACAAAGTGACCAAGTAGAAAAGTGAAAGTGCTTAAATCAGCACAACTCATCCTCAAGACCGTTATACGTTTGACTCTGACATTTTAGTCTCAAAATCTCATTTATTCTTGTAGATGTTCTTTAGAGATAGACTTTTACTAAAGTTATTTTTTGTGCCACACCAGGGCCCATCTTGAGCTAGTCTTGGTCAGGATTATTTTAGCTGGAGGATTTGACCTGTTGGGCAGTTTAAGGTTGATGGAGAACCAGTCACATGGAGAAACAAACTCTTGCTCCTTCTTGCTCTGAAGTCTCTTTTTCTTGTTTTATAAAAGAGGTCCTTTCCTTGAACAAATGAAGTTCTTCTGTCTTTGTTGGGCACATATTAGGACAGATGTGAATACATGCTTTTTTGAAATGACAAATTAACTGAACAAAAATGCAATAGTTATTATCATATAGATTTATATAACAAATATATTTATTATTCTAAGTATGTATAATACAGAGTGTAGTTCTCTGCACATTATGTAACCTAAATATCCGCCGTCTTTATAAATTGTTGCATTGAATCAAATAGTTTTATATGAGAAACCATGTATTCCTGCGTTTATCACAGCAACCTGATAGTTTGTGATCTAAGTTTAGAACAACCATCATAAGTAATGAATGAAAACACTGTGAGGCCTCCAAAACCCTGAGCGCCCCCCACCTGTCGTTAGCCCACCCATGTGAGCAATGTGATGAGAGAAGTGGCAGGAACAGGAAACTCCAGTGAAGTAATGTAACATAAGAGCTTTTATAGAGAGGCAGAGAGGCCTTCAGATGGAGCCGGAGTTTCCCTGCAGATTCACCGTGTGCGCCACGGCCATGTTTGGTCAAGGCTCGCTCCTCCTCGCTCTGCTCTGTTTCCATCTGTAAACCGAATAAACACAAGTCCCTATCGCATCGCTCATCAGCTGCACGCGCCTCAGAGGAGCAGCTCGCTACGAACTGAACGCCCAAAAGGTCTCTCCGCAAGATTCGTCCTGCACTGTACCAGAGTTAAAGCTACTGTCTGTAATTAGATTGACCTGTCCCTGTTGTATTCTCACATAACACCACGAGCTGCCATCCACGTTGCTTCTGTCTGATGACGTTCCAGCTTTGTTCTGACAGAAAACCAGAGGGCACACGAGCCTGATCTGATGACGTTTGTTGTGATGACGTTTACGTTGACGTCGGCTCCCGTTGGGGACCGCAGTTTTCCAACACGGATGTCAGTGGACTTTTTTTTTACGTTGTCTTAGATCAATATTGCGATTTAAAATGTGCAATGATCCACTGTATAGGAGGCACCTTGTCTTTAACAAAATATATGGAAATGAAGCAGCTCCTCAAATGTTAATGGCCCTGTTCCAGATTTTTATTATCTTAAAAACATCTAAAAACATCTAAAAACAGAACTAGTTCCTTTTAAACCAAATTTACCAACCTTAAGACCAGACCATCACTGAAGGGAACACTTTTAAGTTCGTAATCTTTTTATGGGGAGGTTAGGAGGCAAAATTGACCTGAGCCTCCCTAGACTGGAGACTTTAACATGAACCGTTACTATTCTTACTTTGAGTTGAAAAGGAGCTGTTTCCTACCTTAAAAATAAACAAAAAGACGAAAGAGCCGCAGCAGCAAACAGGGCAACCGCCGCAGCAGCAAAGAGACGGCCATATTTGCAACAGGTGACTTAAATAGGCTCTCTAACTAAGGGGCGGGCCAAAGGGCGGAGCCGAGAGGAACACTTCATGGGCAGAAGCGGAAAACGGACAACCCCACTACACGTCGAAGCTCAAAAAGTACGTTTAGTATAGTTTTAAGAATCCAAAAAGCAATAGCCCCTTAATAACAAGACATTACTTGACCTTGGAAGGATCATGACTCAGTTGACGTAGCAAAGTTTTAGTTGTTGTAACTAAGGTTGCTCCGATACCGATACTGGCTTTGATACCGCACATTTTCAGGCACCGGTATCAGCGAGTACTCAGACCAAATCATCAATCCGACACCAATCTGCAACCCGACAACAGCACTAACGTGGTAACAGCGCTAACACAACAACAGCGCTAACACTGACTTTGTTTACTCTGCATAAATAGCCATGTGCTCCAAGGATGAGGGCTTTTTTCAGGCCTCACTGCTGTTTTTGATCTTCGCTCTGTGGTACAAAGTGACCAAATAGAAAAGTAAAAACTCATCCTCAAGACCCTTATACGTTTGACTCTGACATTTTAGTCTCAAAATCTCATTTATTCTTGTAGATGTTCTTTAGAGATAGACTTTTACTAAAGTTATTTTTGTACTGTAACAAAATAGCCTTAGTTTACTTCTTCACACTATGCGGAATCGGGCTGATATCGATATCGGTGAGCACACTAAGGCCAAGTACCATTAAAAAAAAGGGGGAAGAAGGAGTGTGACGTTACCCATAGCGTTCGGCTCCAGTCAAATGAAGCTCATCGAGGCTGGAGCAGTTATAGGGCGAATTTGGAGCCAAGTTCCATATTTGGAGTTCCGCGAGTGTCATAGCAACCAAAGAGCCAATCCAGAGTGAGGCTGATAAAGGTAGCACCCCTTCCCGCCCATACCGCTGGTTTAGCATAGGGCGGGCGCTTAGCAACGCTGTCAATCAAACCTGTTGCTAACGTTAGCAGGAGCGACCTCGGAGAAAGAAGGCGCCTGGTTTGTCTGTTATTAATGTTCATATCTTGATTTATGGACACAATAGCGAAATAAAAATAGCAGGATCATGTAGAGCAGGTTAATATGAACATTTTAAGACCAAAATGATGAGCAGTTACAGAAAGAGGGGCAACAATTTTTCAATGTAACGATAGCAGGATATGTAGAGCAGGTTAATATGAACATTTTAAGACCAAAATGATGAGCAGTTACAGAAAGAGGGGCAACAATTTTTCAGTGTAAAGTGAATTGGAGCCAGGGTCGATGGAGCCGGAAGCGAGCCCATGATCACGTCCTATTTGGAACGTGGCGGCTCGCAGGTTAGCTATTCCCATTTATATATACAGTTTTTGGAAGTACGTCACTGCAACTAACAATGTCAATGCTGAGGGGAATGGAAAGCAGGATCTCCAGTAAAGGTTACTGCGCTCTGACGCTGACAAGAAACACTGGTGCTATAAAACCCAGACAGCAGGTATCCAAGACATGTTCTCCTCTAGATCACTGCTCCTCTGTCACCGCGGGACATCCTCTGCTGCATTCAACACTTATTTATAGACTCACGAGCTCATTGAGAATTTTCTGAGGGGTAATCGAATCTCTGTGTATAGGTCAGGACCCGTGTGAGGGGTGAGGGCCGACTGAAATGCAGTCTCACATGGACAGTCCTCTGTTTGATCAAGCGACTGTCAGCGCCTTCTGCCTTTTGATGGTCTGCGTTTCGGTCGACATCAGCAGCACAATACAGCCACAGTGTCAGGGGTGATGCCAGGAAGGGGGGGCATGAGGAGGCACTAGCTTCCCCTAGAATGGTCAATACACCTCCATAGCTCCCCCAAAGATGTTTGCCCCATGTTCATAGCACATTCAATCTCGACTAAAAATGTGCAAATGGAAACCACAGACTCTTCAAAATGAGACAATAACTGAAAATGATTCCATATTAGGTTTTATAAATCACTACAGGGGCAAACTACATTTAAACAGGTTTAAAACAGTGAAGAAAACATGGTAGAGGGTGCGTTTGCATCTATATAAGACTCTAAATGAACATGTTAAGTGAGCACCTCCAGTGAAGAACTTATCACCCTCACAGCTCCTCCAACCAAAACTGTCTGGAGCTGCCCCTGCACAGTATGTAACTTTTAGCCAAAAAAGTTGAGTTGGTTGAATTATTGATTTGAAAAACTCAAAAAAACACGCGTTCTTACTCTGAGGAGGCCTGACTGTTATTTGGCCTGGAGGAGGAGAAATATTGTTCCATTTCCTATAATATTCCACAGTATGGCATAAAATTTATCTCCATGAAGAATGTTCTGAAGGGTTTTCTATTTATATGGAATCATGGAGGTGACATGCCACCTCCAGAAAGTTACATACTGTACCTTTAAAAGAATTGAAAAATGTTGTAATGCTGTTTATTTTCTCATTTGCACATGTGTCAATATGTGCTCTTCATATGAAGTGTAGCATTAGCAGGCTTTGTTTTTAGCAAGTTCAAACTGGACAAGCACATTAGCTCTGTCATAAAGTCCAGCTTCTTTGAGTTGAGGCTCCTTGTTAAAGTAAAGATTTCTGTGCTGTGCAGCCTGCACCGGCTTCTGTTTCATATCAGGTGCAATTCTAAATGTTCTTGATTGTGTTTAAATGTGTGCACTCTATGGTTCCTCTTTATTTAAGCGAGTTCCTGCAGCCTTATACTCCACCCAGAGCCCTGAGGTCAGAGGTCAGCTCCTGTTGGCTGTGCCCAAAGCCAGACTATAGAACAGCGCCCTCTGCCTGTCAGATCTTCTCAGTCTTGGATGCGGTTTAAGACTAGACTGAAAACTCACCTCTTCTCCTTGGTATTTAACATATTAGTGTTTTATTGTTCTTTTCCTATGTATCGTATTATCTGTATACTTGTTTTGTCTTTTTTTTGTTTTTTTTGTGAAGCACTTTGGTCAGTTGAAGTTGTTTTAATTGTGCTATATAAATAAACTTGAATCTACAATACATGTTGGATGGGAATGGCTTAGTATGATTCAGTTGAATGGTTGGATGACGGAACATGTTTGGCAAGACGAGCAGCATGAAGTATTAAATAAGTTGTGGAACTTTTATACCTTCTTTTCTTGCGCCACCTAATGGTTGCTGTCTCCGTGTCACCCAACCCATTAACAAGAGGATGGTTCCTGGCACAGACATCTATATATATTTTGTGTGTTATGTTGAACATAACATGAACATTGTGAAACTGACCAGCTTGACTTGAATGGACCAACTCTTGTGCTATTGTGTCCAGATCACCCCAGGCAGCAGAGCGTCTGTCGCTAACCTGTGCGCGGGGGATGTGATCGTGGCCATCGAAGGGGTCCCGGCCGCGGACATGCTGCACTGTGAGGCCCAGAACAAGATCAAGGAGGCCACCAGCCAGCTGCGCCTCACCATCGAGAGGTACCGCTGCAACAAATACACAAATACACACAAGTCTTTTTAATTAGCTGTGGCTGATTCAAGGCAATATACACCACCAGCCACCTCTCATTCAATGTTTTTTTTGTCTTTATGTTTACAACTCTACAGTTTATATACATACAGAATAATCAAGTATATGAAGCAAGATATACGGAATTATGTAGTAAAGAAAAAAGTTATATAAGTTTATATTCAAATCCTCAAAGTAGCCACCCATTGCTTTGGTGAATATGGTCACATTTTTATACAGCACTTTTCCATTTTCAAGGCACTCGAAGCACTTTACGTTAAGGAACCACTCTCCCATTCACACACACATTAATACAACAGTGTAAGCAGACACTGGGGCCAGGGGGTTAAGTGTCTTGCCCAAGGACACAATGCCAGCATTCATCTGAAGGAGCTGGAATCGCAACGCAAACCTGCGGGTCAAGGGATCTGACCGCTCTACCAACGATGTTTATGTCAAGAGCACGTTTTGAACTGCCAACCTTCGGATCGGTGAACAAACACTCTAACAACTGAGCTACTGCGGTCCACGCTTTGTCGACAGTGCTGCAAACTTTTTGCTTTTTTTTATGAGAAAGTCTCCTAAAAAGGTTTTCACCTCACAGGTCCATGTCAGGGTCAAGAAATGCGAAAAGTGCAAAGCAGTGATCAAAGCAAACTGTAAAGGCTTTTTAAAAAAATCTAAAACAACTTTTGAGTTATTTTGAGTTTATTTTTTTGTTTACTACATTCCATATGTGTTACTCATAGTTTGGACACTTTTGACGCTGAAGAAACATGAATGAACAAGTGTCCAAATTTTTGACCGGTAGTGCAGGTTATGTGCAAGATTTTCATAACATTCCTGGAGTCATGCCTTGATTCATTCACACCTGTAAAGATATTTTTTTCTTTTGCAAATGAAGAAAATATTTTTGTTGGAAATATTGGTTATTGGCTCAACTAGGCTCTGCTGCTTTCTGCTGGTAAAAACACCCACCCAGTGCTTTTCCTGAATAGAGCCTGAACACTCAAAACACTGCCTGTGAAGAAACGGATGCATCTGTTAGCATTATTTTGGTGATTAGCGGTGCCCAACCCAGTTCAGCCCTTGAGACCCTTTTCCCAGCCGTATCCCAAACCTTAACCTTACTAACCATACTCCTAAAGCTAACTCAAATCAGATGCTAACATCACCAAACCTTGTCCACCAAAACAAAGCACCTAATGTTTTAAATTCAATATTCTCTATTGCACCGTGTATCAGCGGAGACCACACTTCTATGGGGTATTAACTGCTAACACATAACATATTTCGATCACCGTGTTATCTTTTATTATTTTGAAAATGCTATATTCACCCAAAACAATGTAGTAACGTGTTTGATAAGTTTCACTTTCGTTTTTGACCACCTCACGTTGCTCGTCACTCCTTCAGAGCTCTATCACATTACAGTCACTGTGCATTCAGCTAATGAAACTACTGCACATCGCATCAGGTTTGTGAAGTTGTAGTGTACTGTTTTTCATCCTGCTTTTGTATATTTATGAAAAATGACCGCGTGGGAGCGTGGGTGACGTAGGCTTGTGGGCGGAGCATTGGACAGAACTGTACTGCTAAATTACTCAAGCATGTATCCTCCTTATTTTGGATTAGAACATCATGGTTGAAAGCTCCCAAAAGTTGATTTTACATAATACTCCCTCTTTAAATTATTTTTGAATGATATCTCTTGATGAATAATAATCCAGTTGCGAAGCATTGTGAGTTATGAAATACAAAAAGCTTTATTCTTTGTTACAGATATGGCCAGTTCCTTTCTGAGTCTCTCTCCCCAGAGTATCTGAGCTCTTGAGTATTTATATCAGAACGACAAACACGCGTTACAAAAGCAGGCTCACATCTGTTCACAGTCATGTGTGTGAACTTTTACACCTGGAGGATGGGACCGAGCCTTCACACATGCTAACGTCCGCTCTGGGTCTGACGGACTGACACAGACCAAACGCATTTACACAAACACATGTGATGAGAATATTTTCTTCACATAAACACACATACATTTCCATCACATGTTATTTTAGCTCATAACGTCAAATCAGTGCAAAGATGACCACTTTAAAATCTGAATAATGTGTCATATCCAAAGTTGGAACCTATTTAAAGCTACATGTATGTGTATTGTTACTATATGTTACACAAGTACTTTATGTCCTTGAAGCGTAAACAAGATCACCTTACATTACTTAGTGGACCTTTGTATGTACAAGTGCCTTTTATATAGGCTATGTGTAAATGGAGAATACACAAGCAGATTGCAAAAGCAGGGAATAAATAACTATACAAATCCTTTCTTCTTTTCTTCTATTCAAGTCATAAAGATTGAACCTTTAAAATTCTAATGGAGCTGAACTTTTAAATTCAAAAAAGCATGAAATCTGACCTTAACCTTGTATCTGTCCATCATCGTCTCCTCTTTTGTCCTGCCTTTTGTCCCATTGTCGATGATCAAGTGCCTTTAGAGACCTTGTAAAGCGGAGCTACTTTGGCGTATACATGTTCTGTCCTTGTAAAAGTTAAAATGTAAGATGAGAAATGTTCAGATCAGATTACAATCGGCGAGCGTTCTGCTAATGAAACTACGGCACATCGCATCAGGTTTGTGAAGTTGTAGTGTACAGTTTTGTATCATGCTTTTGTATACTTACGGAGAATTGTCGTGTGGGAGCGTGGTAGGTTTGTGGGCGGAGCATTGGACAGAGTCTTACAGCGAGCTGTATGGAGGGTTTGAATTGGGCCTGGGAGAGATTGGACAGAGTTTACAGCGAGCTGTATGGAGGGTTTGAATTGGGCCTGGGAGAGATCGCTAGATTACTCAAACATGCGTGGATGACATCTAAAACCTCTTCAGGCATGTTTTTGATGAGGGGAGAGCATTATAACAAGGTAGAAAGCTAAAAAAAATTGCATAACTCCCTTGTGGCAACTAATATAATGACGTCCAATAACATAATATTTGGCTATTTGGCCAATTTTAAATGTGATAAGCCCATAATGTAGTAATACATTACATAATGTACTCTTTTATTACATTATTGGCTGGGTATTACAATGTTGGCTCCACAGGGTCATGATGTAATAACTGCAGCCTCTATAGTACTTCTAAATCTAAACGACTGCATTTTAAGTCTTTGCTTGTTCATTTTTGTGAAGGGTAGGGCACTATCCATATCCAGCAGATATTCTTTAGTTTGGAATACACATTTTGCATGGATTGCAAAGTTGTTGAAAATAAGCACAGACTCTGTTAGACTAGACCTTGCTTTTTACATAAAAGGTCTGGCAGTGAAAGCGTTAAATGCCAGTTTGGTTTCACTCAAGGACACAGTCGAATGCACGAGTGACTCTATAATCCTACATTCACTTTATTCATTGGACTGATTTTGAATACCATTATCAGTATGTTTTGTGCACATGCATTACAGAGCCACGCCATGTGCAAAAGTCCCCTGAACCATTTCACTAACAAATACTAACATAAACATATGGACAGAGCTATTAAAATACATAAATGAAGTGAAAGTAGAATTATAATTAGTCACTCATGTATGTGAGCGTGTCAGTGGCCTTGTTCACATGCACAACAAAATCTGATTATAAAGTGATTTCTGGACCTTTAACATTACATAGATGACGTGTAAACTGCAAAATCTGATGTGGGTGACCAAAGGGACCACGATCAGAAAGACTTCAGACGGTTTAACTGTTTACATGTCATTTTAATAATCTTAGAACTCAAAACATCTGACATTCATCAGTGTGTGTGCATGTAACAGCCAGTGAGTCAAACTGGTGCTTAACTCTTTGCTTATTTTCAACAGCTTTGAACAAAAATGAACAAGCAAAGCGATCATTTTGAAGTTCTACACCATTGGCTGCAGTTATTACATTATGATGTTTTCTCTTGTCGAGCCAATATTACATTATTGGCAAAGTGTTATCATGTTATTGGCCACTTTTTACATGATGTTATCAGTTTTTACACCCCTCTTTAAACTAAATAGCTAAACCTATTTTAAGGAAGCCAAACACATAACTGAGTACCACCTGAAGAACAACAAATCAGAACATTTAGCCTTTTAGGAGTTAATGGACAGCGCTTCCTCGAAATCTTTTTTTGTGTTTGACAAAAACAGCGTCACAGAGAAAAATATCAAATGTATATGTTACAGACAAAGTAGGAAATCAGGCTTTCTGCAAAATGTCTAGGCCTTCTGAAGAATGTCTGGATTATCAACTTTGCCTGTAACATATACAGATGGAAGACATCAAATATATAATGTGCGAGATATAGAATGATGCAGTAAAAAAGTATAATTCAGCTGAATATTTTTCATATTTTATATTAAAATCCTCCAGACTTTCCAGACATTTCTTTGTTGAGAGCACTGCAAACCCTTGACCTTCTCTCAGTGAGCTGCATGATGAAGTCTCCTGAAATGGGTTTCGCTTCACAGCTGTGCCTTGTCAGGGTCAAGAAATACCAAAACAGAAACATAAACAAAAAAGTGCGTCCAAACGTCTGACTGTGTACACGCATTGTTGCGGAGGCACTGAAAATAGGAAGAACATTTTTTTTGTCTTCTGTTGCTGTGAATACAATGTGTTTATGTTTCAGGAATGAGACCAGACTCTGGTGCCCTCGTGTGGTGGAGGACGGGAAAGTGCACCCCTACAAAATGAACTTAGAAGCAGAGCAGCAGGTAACGCCATAGATCTTATAGAGTACAGGAAGCTGCTGGATACATCCAAACCTCAACCAGGCCGTGCTTTTGTGTTTTTGGGCAAGACACTTAAGACATCTACCTGTGTAAATGTGGTGTGTGAGCACGGACTGTATAAACAAATGGACATGGCTAACCTGCTAGTCGCTGTGTTGCGGCTCCATCGACTCTGGCTCGAGTTCACATCACGTTGAAAAACTGTGGCCCCTCTCTCTGTAACTAGTGCAGTGAGCCTTGTCATTTTGGTAGCTAGCATTCCAGCAAAGTTCCAAATATGGAACTCTGCTCCAAATTCACCCTTTTAACTGCTCGTCTCGATGAGCTTCATTTGACTGGAGCCGAACGCTGTGGGCTGCTCCAAATCACCCTTTTAACTGCTCGTCTCGATGAGCTTCATTTGACTGGAGCCGAACGCTGTGGGTGACGTCACACTCACTTAGTCCACTTCTTTATACAGTCTGTGTGTGTGAGTGATGGTGGTCGGACGGGCTCATGCAGCATGGCAGGGCAGTATCAAAGTGCTGCTTTAAGAGGCTTGTCAAGCGTGAAAATATATCATGAATGTTAATTATTGGGTAAAATTAAACAAATGTTTATGTTTTTCTGTTTTAACATGTAATTAACCCAAAAGATCACATATATTACCAGGATCTGATTTCACTGTTTTTCTACCACATACATACATGATTGTTTGGAATAGGTGATGTGGGTGAAGTGTCTTGCCCAAGGACCCAAAAACAGCATGCTATGATTTGAGATTGGATACTGAATGGACAGTTACCTCATGTCTTCAATTTTAAGTCAGATCTTGTCCTGTACGTCCTGGTTGATCAGACAGGATTCTTGATGGTTATTTGAACAGGAATACAAACCTATTGGAACAGCGCACAACCGGAAAGCCCAGCCATTCATAGCAGCGGCTAACATCGACGACAAGCGCCAGGTGGTCAGTACATCCTACAACACCCCCATCGGCCTCTACTCCTCAGGCAACATCCAGGACGCCATGGAGGGCCAGATCCGGGGGCTCGTTCCCCCCAGACAAGTCAGGTACTCACCATAGACTGTGTAAAGAAGTGGACTCAGTGAGCGTGACATCACCCATAGCGTTCGGCTCCGGTCAAATGAAGCTAATTGAGGCTAGCAGTTATACCAGCTAATTTGGAGCCCAGTCCCATATTTGGAATTCCCACCGCAAGTATCATAGCAACCAAAGAGCCAATCTGGAACGAGGCTGATGAAGGTAGCGCCCCTTCTTTTGAGCACTGCTGGTTTAGCAGGGAGTGGGCACTTAGCAACGCTGTCAATCAAATCTGTTGCTAACGCTAGCAGAGAGAAAGGAGCTGTCTGAACTGTCTGTTATGAATGTTCTTATCTTGATTTACAGACAAAATTGTGAAATAAAAACACCATGATCAAGCAGGTTAATACAAACATTTTAAGACCAAAATGACAAATGTGTTTGACTTGTATTTGCAGTATTTGTTATGGTACCACGTTGTCTAGAATCTTCCACAGTATGGCATTAAACTTATCTATCTATATGGAAACATACAGGTGATGCCATCAGAGCCAAGTCACAGGTCAGATCTGTGGAGAGGAGAGCCTGCTCTCAGTAAGACTGCATGTTATTCAAACAATCAAACACCACTGAATAAATGCAAGTTAGAAAAGTTTAAATCTATACTTTACAATATTCCAGGCAAAGCAACAACACCTCCATGGAAACAAGCAGGTGGCGACCCCACATAAGAAAAGTTACATAGTGCATCTTTAAATAGCATAGTTCTTACTAAAGGTGGAGAATATAGCAATACGTCGCCAAAATATCATCTGAATACTGTTACTAGGATACAGAAAAAAAACCTGAAACTGATAATCATTTTTGTCAGTATTGTCCAGTACAGAAAAAGGGCAGTTCACTTTTAGAGACACTTGTGTTCCTTCATCAACAACAACTTCATGCACAATTTGTTGTCATGACTAATTATTGTACCTATTCTAAAATTAAATAAAGGTACAGTATGTAACCTTTCCATGGAAATCATGGAAATCAATTAAAACTTTGGAACATTCTCCATGAATATATACAAGTTTTATGCCATACTGTGAAATATTGTGGGAACATTTTCATGGAAACACGTAGGAAAAGCTACATACTGTGCCTTTAAAGCAGACCTACTCTGCAAAATGGACTTTTCATTTACTCTCTCAAAATTGTGTTTGGATTGATTCTCACTTATTTTCAAGATGCAATTTTGCAATCAATCCCCATTTTCACCTCCATCAGTACCACACCCACCGTGACATACGCACTTTATCAATGACACTCGTAGGATTCGGCAGCGTTGCATACTCATTTTGGTACAAATGAAGAAAAAAATCCGCTGCTCACTAGTGTGATGTGCAGCTGTCCATAGGGGGGGCCGACAGCTCCATAGCTCTTTATTCTGATGACGTTTACAGTGACATCAGCTCTCATTGGAGCTTATGGAAGTCAGTGGCCTTGTTTCTTTTATTAAGTCATTTTAGATGAATATTGCGATTTAAAATGTGCAAATTATAATATAATGATCCATGGGGGTCATAGATTATAAGAGGTCTGCTTTAAGAGAGTTGAAATTGAGCATTTTTGTTCAAACACAGACTACATCACTATTAGAGATATTCCATTTCTGTGCTGTACTGAGTGGGCCTGTCACAATAACACATTTTGAAGAGCGATAAATTGCTGAAGAAAATACAGATGATAAACGATAATATTGAAACTAATCAATTATGCCAAAAAACAATTCTAAATTTACAATAGATCATTATCGTTAAAAAAAATAATATGCAAAAAATAAACAGAAAAAAAACTTTATATTTAGTTTGTATCTAATTATTCATAGCAGTTATTTATTCAACCTTCTACAGCTCAAGCCTTAACATAGTACACAAAAATAACAAAAGATTCCCCACTAGCTCAAAGAAAAAATGGTTCCATTTATCATGTATTGAACGATAAGTCGATATAGTATTTATCATGACAGGCCTAGTACTGAGGGCTCTCACTGCCAGCTCAGTCCTTGTTATCTTAGCCGGCGTCATCAGAGGTATAATACTCCCTACAATGAAAGGATTGGAATGGACAACACTGTCGTAATGTCTTGAGGGTTCATGTCTCTGG
>KN472925.1:0-29449 GCA_000787095.1 Periophthalmodon schlosseri
GAGACAAACGTCTGGACACAGTTAATGACATGCAGTTTGTCAGTGCGTGAGCTTTTAAGTATAAGCTATGCGGGTCCAAACCGACTGTGCCCCCCCCGGTTTGGGCACAGAACAGCGGTCAGCTTCAGGACCTAGAGGCGCTGTTTGGGTTTGGGGTGTGCGTCCTGTTCCTTCTCTTGGTCCATATTCATAACAGTAAGAAATCTAAAGTAATGCATTTACATGACGTGTGTTAAATGACCATTGTATTGAGCTGTTTTTGCTCAGCCTTTACACTCTTGGCCTGGACGTGCGTTATGTGAGGGATACAAAGCAAGCACCAGAATATATGTCCACATTTAACAAAAAGCCTACGTGAGGAATGTTTCCAGAAATAACCAGGGCTCTGATCCATTTGGATTTAAAGTTGTATAATTTGACCAATGGGCATTCACACATGAACAGCCCACACCCCCCGGGGCTCGTGGACAGTGGGCCCTTTGACCATCGGCCCTCCGGACAGACTCACTCCATGTCCCAGTCACGCATGTATGGTCCAGGTCTCTCTGTTCTGACGGTGGCATGCGACGCCCTAAAAGGCGCATGTTTTATGTGTTTGTTTCGGAACAAGGCAGTTTGTATTCAGACCATAAGCGAACCACACCGTAGTCCGTTTGGACGTGGACTCTGATTTCGTCTGGATTAAAGTTCGATTGCCTTTATTCACACCTGAAAGAAAGTCCGGACTTTCAGGGGAACCAAACTCTAGTCTGTTTTAATCGGACTAAAGCCGTAGGTGTGAATTCTCCCGTAGTCGATTATCCGCTCGATTGTGTCTTTAGTTGACCAAAATTTGAATTGGTTGACACTCACTTTTAGATGAGATTATATGGATTTTTATGGGACACCTGAATAAATGCAATGTGAGTGAGTTAGCTGAAATACCGGTTTTTAGCTCCCATCAAAGACCCCCACTGCTCTGTACTTTATGCATTGATTTTTGAACATTTATTTTTTTTTTTTTCAAAAATGGTGACGCATGTAGGATTCAGCAGTGCTGTATATATTTCTGCACCAAAAATAAAAACATAAAAATAAATCCGCTGTCGCTTGCCACCATGATCTGTAGCAATCATAGTCGGGCTGTTAGCCTGGCTCGACAGCCCGGCAGTACTTTGTTGGGACAACTTACCGTAAAGGTGGCTTGGCAGGTTTAAACTGGAAGTCAATGGACTAATTTCTATTAAATCATTTTTGATCAGTGTGTTTTTAATGTGTGTCATAGATTATAATCATATACTAGGAAAAAAGCATAATATGTCTTTAAATTTCCTTTGCAACAATGCATTTCTTGCCATTTGGCTATAGTGGCTAGCAGGATTTTAAATCCTCAATAAACAGAAATCTGACATTCTTGTCAGCCGTGGGTCTGCGTGTCTACATTTCCAAGGCTCAAAATGCTCTGTTCCACCTTGTGATGTCATGTAGCTGTAGTTTTCAAATTAACGGCTACCTTTTAGCTTTTGTTCAGTAAAGATTCCTTTGCAACAAAGCATTTCTTGCCACCTGGCTATAGTGGCTAGCAGGATTTTAAATCCTCAATAAACAGAAATCTGTCATTCTTGTCAACAGTGGGTCTGCCTTTCACCCGTCTCTTCAGGGTGTTTTATTATGGTCCATCAATACGGACTGAATTACTTTCACCCAAATGATAAAGGCTCACATTCCTTCTGAATACCATGAAATCCAATATTGATTTATAGCCATTCTTCATTCTTTTTTTCAGTTTTATTTATTTTTTTGTGTTCAACTACTTTCACTATCCCCTTTTGGATCAATCCAGTTTTTTTCTAACTGTGTTATCTTAGACTTGGAGGTTTATTCTGCAAGCTTCCGCAAGTCTAAGATCTTGAACAGCCTTGGAGAGCATGAGTTTGAGAGTTCATAGCAAACAGACTAGTACAACAGGCATGTGGTCGGACAGCGCGCAGACCGATCGCTGGCTTCATCTCACCCTCTCCCCCTCCTCTTCCCCCTCCTCCTCCTCCAAAAACTGGTCCGCACAGAAAGCACTTATGTGTTTTGTCAGCAGCTGTGAGGCAGGGGTTCTGGAAGCATGGGGTCATATAATCATTTGTCCTCTTCCATTTTCTTCACTGAGTTCTGACCTGATCTGACCCACACTCCGAAAACCACATTGCACACTTCGAGGTCCTATATTACACAAAATGGATTCTTGTGAACTTTAAGCCATGTTATAATGCTGTTAGCTCTTCAAAAACATACCTGGAGTTGCGTTTTGTTTCATTCACACAGCCTGCTTTATTAGTCTGTCTACATCTCCAAAGCTCAAAATGCTTTGTTCCACGTTTTAGTCTGTCACATCTCCAAAGCTCAAAATGCTTTGTTCCACGTTGTGATGTCATGTAGCTGTAGTTTTCAAGTTAATGGCTACCTTTTACCTTTTGTTCAGTAAAGATTTGACTATTCCAGAGCTAAAATCACCCAAATTATTCACACAGTGAAGCGCTTCCTGTATTACATGACATCACAAGGTGGAACAGAGTGTTTTCTGTTTGAGAGAAGAACACAGCCTACATATGCAGGTTTTGTGTGTTAAACATGTGTGAATGAAACAAAACTCTGGGTATGTTTTTGATCAGAAAACAACATTATGACATGGATCACAAAATGGCGTAATACGGGCCCTTTAAATGTGTTTTTTATTACTTTATTTTATGGATGGTTTGCAGATTTTGGCTCCCCTTGTGGCGTCACACAGGCAAAACTTAAAACTTGCCTGCTTGCTTTTGCTACTCTTCCATAACTGATTGCGTCTGCGCTTATCTTGGCTTGTTCCAGCTGATTTCTACTGATCAGAGAGCGGTCCGGCCAATGCGCGAAGAGGCTACACTACAAATGTCTTCAAAGTCTGCGTTTAATGATCGCATTTTGGAACTCTTTGGTCTATGGGAATTGGAAGATAATGATGCAGTGATGGGGTTTGGATTTGGCGAGGTTCGGGTTTTACTATGCCCATGGGAAAAGCCTAATGAAAAACAGTTAAAGTGGGGTCTTTAAACGGGCTTTTTGTGTTTGGAAGATTTATTATGCACAGACGTGAGATTATTCGAGATTTGGGAGAACTGCGAGAGGCAAGACAATTAGGTTAGCATTGAAATCTGAAAATGACTGCTTTTTTTTTCCTCAAATGGTGTGAATTTAGGAAGGGTGGGAAATTCTCTCGCAAATGTGATCCGATGTAATGGAGTTTCAATTTCTGAAGTCATCATTTAGTGCATGTTTTTAGCACGCCACAGGAGCATTAAAGGAGCTCTACTTAATTTTTTTACTCGTATAAACGTGACAAACGGAACTAGTTCTTTTCAAACTGTTTGCAGTGGTCCAAAGTTATCCCTCATTTACCTTATGCGTTCAGAGCATTCTAATAATTCACTGCTTCTCACAGCTTTCAGAGACCAGAGCGGAGTTTAGCCATGATGGTAGTGCACTGTTAGCATACTAGTTGTTAGCGTTTTCTGATTATTGGACAATAAAACGCTTCATAATTAGATGCAGACACCACACAGAGGACTTATTTTGACCTCAAGGGCAGGATGGACTCAGCCAATTATAATGTTGCCCTTACAAAACTTCCTCCTCTCACTGCTGATAACACAGGGCTTATGTTGAGTGGTGAGTTTTGCTACAGAGGGATAATGTGGCTGTGTCTTAACCTGATCTGAACCGTCAGCAGAAGCGGCATGTGGTCTCCAGCTGCTGTCTGCTCTAATCCAGCCTCTGCAGCACCTCCTGGGCCCTGCTCCTTCACAAGTGTGTCTGAGGTCAGGGCGCATTCATCACCACGAGTCTGAATTAGTCTGCTACAAGCATGTGTAGATAATATACATATCGGCCAATAGATATATATCAGGCCGATATTGGGACTTTTTAGTGCTTTTGCTATTGCCCTTAAATTTCTAACACAGTCTGATAATGTTGCTGATAACGCTGATAATGGCCGACCTGCTTCCTAAATAATGTGCAGATAACTTTGTTTGAACACTCCAGTGTGAAAAGATAACTACACAAATGTGACTACACTGCTCTCCTATAGATTTGTGGTAAAAAAGGACTGTATATGAGGTTTTTTTTTTTTTTTTTTTTTTTTTTTTTTTTTTTTTTTTTTGTAAAATGACAGAGAGAAAAATAATCAAAATTGGCCTTAAATATTGGCCCAAAAATATCGGTTGACCTTCTCGGCCATCGGTTGCTCTGGATTCTAAACATCGGAATGAGCATCAGTAATGAAAAAACCATATTGGTCCATCTCTAATGTGTACACTATGTCAAATGCTACATATTGCAATGGGGCAAATTCAGCTTTTTAGAATACCAGATTTTAAGTGCGACCATGGCACATTGTTGTTTGTATTATTAAAAGTACAGTGTGGAAGTGTTGTTACTGATGTCTTTAAGTGGCACAATGGTTGGTCCTTGTGCACATTTTCACCATAAACCGCTTCTCGGTGGGAGAAGAGATGGTGGTTTAAAGTTATTGTTTAGCAACGATTGTTAGGGCTGGGTGATTGTGAAATATACTGTAGTAGCCCGAGAGTTGTAAGAAGAGGCATGTGGCTGGAGTTGTAACGCAGGAGAAGTTTATGTACCAACAGGGACTGAGCATTCAGCACAGCACAAAAATACAAAATATATTATTTTTTTACTATCTCAATGACCATTTTTAAAAATTATATTTAGCCAGTCCTTTACAGATGAACGAAAGTGTGGAATTCTAACCTTGCACTCTGTTTTGAAAGTTGGCACGATGTTTTTATTTTTGATATGCTTGATATTCTTTCGCATATCTTGAAAACAATTGCAGTATTATGTTATTTTATGCCTCCCACCTCTGATCTCTACAATCTTGATTAATTGTAAAACCTATTAAAAGCCTATTTTGTACTCAAAACAATTTGTATAATCTCCAATCTTTACAAAAATCCTCCATCTAATGTTCTTTCTTTTCCAGAACAATGAACAGGTTAATGGATTTTGAAAATGACAAAGTGTGCATTTGCTCATAGAGATGTGATTTATATTTAACTCCAAACCCCCTTGGAGATCGTGTTGCAGACTTGATTGGTTTTCCTGCATGTGTGAAACAATATCCGGCGTTAGCCTTTGGAGAGCACACAGTCAAACGCTGTCATTAAAAGCTGACATATTACTAATCACACGAGTTGCCATAACACATTTTTTGTCATATTTTCCATAACATATAGATTTCCCGGGAGCAGATTGGAGGAGCAGATTGGGTGCTGCCAAGAATCTGTTATATTTGAAGCACGACCTGTTGTCATGGCGAACCTACACATTTTCAACATGTGTTTTTAGCATTAATTTGGAAGATAAAATATGCTTCAGTACAGTTTCTTGGATGACAACTCAAATCTGACATGTAAATGAAATAATGACTTCCTTCTTCCCCATAGGTATATTGATCTGCGGTCTACACCAGTGTGCTACCCTGTCAGGAGTGTGCTTGGTGGGACATTCGAGTCAGACAAAGGCCCTTTAAGGTATGTAATGTTTTCGGATATGGAAATAAGGTCACATCTGTTCATTTAATGTACAGAAATGAGTTTGTGATTTCAAACACTGAGGTTGTCACCTGTTTGTCTCCATGGAGATGCCGATGCTTTCCATAGAATGTTCACAGTATGGTATGCAAGTGTAGTAATGAACTATATTAATTTTATTCCATTGTATTTATTCATAAAAAAAACAAAAACTAAAACCTTGAAAAACATGCATTTTTACTGTTAGCAAGGTCACCTCTCCACAGATCTGACCTGTAACTTAGCTTGACCACACGCAGGTGACGCCGCCATGCCGACGCCATGCTGTGGTACATTCCAGCTGGTATCTTCCAGAGTTGCATAGTTCATCTTTTAATTAGATTCCACTTTTTTCTACACCCTTATTTTCGTCTAGTCTGCATGTTGATACAGTCTTTTCATTTCTCATTAGTTATGTGAATTCACTTACACTAAGTAATTAAAATTGTGCGTTCCAGTTCCAGAAATGTTGAAACTGAATCAGGAGACAACTTTTTTTTAAAGAAAGATTTGTGATAAACCTTTGGTTTCATCACTGCTTTGCACACTCTTGGCATCCCACGTATGAGCCCTGACAAGGCACAACTGTGAAGTGAAAACTATTTCAGGAGACTTCATCATGAAGCTCACTGAGAGAAGGCCAAGGGTTTGCAGCGCTGTCAACAAAGCAAAGGGTGACTACTTTGAGGCCTCTGAATCTAAAATATAAAACATATTTGGGGTTATTTAACTTTTTTCTTTGCTACATAATTCCATACATATATACTTGCTTCATATATGTGACACGTATCTACAATGTACAAAATAACAAACATTGAATGAGCTGTGCCCAAACTTTTGCCTGGTAGTGCACGCAAAGTGTCATCAATTATCATAGCTGATACCCCGTTGTACTTGGGAGCAGCCCTGTGAAAACTTCTTGAAGTTCTTCTTGGACCTGTAACCCCAGCATCCTCAGCAGCATCAGTACCTTTCGTCTTGTGTTTCCGTGTGGGGCGGTGTTGCGTGTAGACAGCAGAGGACAGGCCTGAACAGCGGCTGTGACAGGGTGCGGGCTCCTGGGACCGCTGGAGCAGATGGTCGGACAGATGCAGGACTGCGGTGACCTTGGAAGCATGGAGAAAGAGGTGCACCGAGCCAAAGCATGTCTAAAAACAGAATGGACAGCACATCAGTGGAGAGTGGAGACGCGTCAGGGGGACTTCGGGTCTGCCAGTTGGGTTTCCGTCTGCTTTAGTGGTGGCATTTTGGTTGGTTTAGATGAGAATGGACCTGCATTGGACTCTGCCAGTGAGTCCTTAAGTTAGTTCAGGTCAAGTTTCAGGTCAGTGGGTGCAAACTTGCCTTAGAGGATAGGGTAGTGAATAGGTTGGGTTCATGTGACATAACGACAACATTCTAGAATCCCAGTAATTTAAAATTGAGCTTGAGGCCAGGTCAGAATTTTCTTGGTGGAATTTGCTGGTTAACTGTCAGATTACAGATTTGTTGACCTGGTGTATGGTTATTATTTGTGTGCCAGTTTGTAGTTCCTGGGTCTATCCACATGAAACAAAGTTATATGCCTTCTCTGTCAGTATAAATAAACAAAAGTTAAATTAGTTTTTTTTCACAAACAGAATAATGATGAGGTTCCACCATTAGCGGATCATAAGTTTGGATCTTTCTTTGAAAAAAACAATGAACGTCTCAGTTATATAGGCCCCTGCTCGCCATCTGAATTCATGACATCATCATATGTGTATGTAACAATCCTTGGTTCATCACAGAAATTGCAAGTTTAATCAGTGAAAGAAATGCTGTCGGGAAAACTGCAAAGGCAACTAGATCAGATTTGGATTGGGCATTTTTTTTGTAAATAAATAAATACATTGTTTTTTAGCAACAGTTAGAAAGGCAAATTTTCTCAAAAATCTTAAATTATCATTGAATGCAAATAAAACTATATGATTTTTTTTTTTTTTCTAAATTGTACATTGATTGAAAGAGTCACCGCCTATAAATATCTTGGGTTTTGGTTTGACGAAGACTTATCCTTACAGAATTACAGAAAAGAAATTGTTCAAGCAGCCTTTCTTTCTGCACTGGATTCTGGAGATAATATACATGCAGCCTCCAGCCTCTACTTTGAAACGTTCAGATACTCTTTCACACAGCCCTTCGTTTCAGAACATGTGAATTTAAAATCCATCTCTGTACACTCTATGAAAAAGTAGGTTGGCCATCGCTATCCATCAGAAGAGCACAACACTGTATAAAGGGACTACTTGATAGACTGCCTGAATATCTCACTTGTTTGTTGATACGGGAACTTAATACAAGATCTCATGATTGTCTACGTCTAAAAACTGGCCGCAATGGAACTGAAATGGGGGAAAAAAACTTTTGGTTATTTTGCTTCCCAAAAATGGAATACATTTCAAGGACATGCAAAACTGGATACAATGGTGCCACAAATACACTTTAATAATGTGGTGATAAACATTTATAATCCCACCTGCACCACTTTTTAATGTTTTAAACGGACCTATGCAGTTATTTGTTTTGTTTTGTTTTCGTCTGGTAGTCTCAGAAATAAACAGAAATGACAAATGTAAAGCAATTTATTTTTATTCATTGGTCAGAATTTTGTTGCAGGTGAGTGATCGAGAGGGACCCGTAACACAATAAGGTGTCTGAAGTCAACAGCTCCCTGATAACTGTACTATTGATCTGTTGTGGTGAGCCTGAAAATTGAAAGGAAGCAGTTTGGAGGAGAAAAAATGATCAAATAAAAGGACAACAACTTTTTATTGCATTTGATTTATACTTAATATGTACTTCTAAACTAACCCTAACCCTAACTGCCCTACAGTATCATGAATCTGAGTTGCAAGTCCGATAGTCCCACTTTTTACCTTTTTAAACAGTTCGCTCTCGTTTTGATACTTCCTATTATTGCCAAAAAACTATCAAAAAGTAGTTTCATGAAGTTTCATATGGTAAAAACTGTCCACTGTTACAAGGATACAAACGCTGCGCCTACTACTGTCACGTTAACTATATAAACACAATAGAATATGAGTTAGTGGCGCTCGGACACGTTGCGTAACCCCAGTATTGATGTAAGAGAGCCACCAGCAGCGAGCGTCTCCAGGGCCTTACGCAGCAGAGCCGAGCTGTGATTGTGGGCTGTGGGGAGGGGGCTAAGCGGGAGGAGGGCACTGGTGCCGCGGAGGGGAGAGGTGTCAGCCGTATAATTGGGGTGAGCAGATCTCTGGGGTGGATAGAGGGAGGCTTTATTAAGACCGCTCCAGTCGGATGTGTTGGCGTGGCTTTCCGGCTGTATAGGGCTGCGAGATTAAACGCAATCGAAATCGGAGTTTGAATGGACGTAATTAGCAAATCGCAGAGTGCAGTTTTTGTATTAAGTATCATAATGTCCTCCACAAACGACAAAATATCCTATCTTACACGCAGACTGTATATATAAATGGGCATGGCTAACCTGCTAGCCGCCCCGTTCAAATAGGAAGTGATCATGGGCGCGCTTCTGCCTCATCGACAAAATGTTCGTATTGACCCGCTCTACGTGATCGTGGTATTCATTATTTCACTATTGTATCCGTAACTCGAGATATGAACATTAGTAAGACACAAAACAGCTGCCTTCTTTCCCTGAGGTCGCTCCCGCTAGCGTTAGCAACAGGTTTGATTAACAGCGTTGCTAAGCGCCCGCCCCCTGCCAAACCAGCGGTGCAGGCGGGAAGGGGCGTTACCTTCAACAGCTTTGCTCCGGATTGGGTCTTTGCTTGCTATGATACTCGCGGTCAGAATTCCTAATATGGAACTCGGCTCCAAATTGGCCCCTATAACCGCTCTAGCCTCGATGAGCTTCATGTGACTGGAGCCAAACGCTGTGGGGGACGTCACACTCACTTAGTCCACTTCTTTATACAGACTATGCTTATACTGCGTAGACACTGCTAACCCTGTAGTTTAGAGCTAAAAAGAATCACATGTATTTTGGAACATTTAGTCCACAATTTAAACTTGTCCAGAAGAAATCCTATCGCAACGCTTGTCAGAAAAATCTAAATTTGTATTTTTATTATTTATATACATATCTACAGGTACATGTATCTCTACATTAAAACACATGCTATGCTTACAGTGGTATAAGCTCTCTAAATATTGTATAAATTGATTCCAGATGATGTTGTTGTGACCTAGTTTGTTTCGAGCTGAGGTTAGGCAATCCATTGAGGAGTTGTTCAGTTAGAAAATATAACCAGTGATTTATTGAAAGCTTGCTTTCGGAAAAATCGCTATTGGATATTTTTCCCAAACCGTTCACCCGATGTCGCTCGGCCTCACACACCTACACTGCCAGCTCTCGCCTCCCATTTCCACCCGAGATTCTGTCACAGTCCTCCATTGCTCCTTCCTCTGCCACAAAACGACTCCAAAGCCCAGATGACCACGCTCCACTCCGGTGATGGCTGTGTTTGTTTCTTAAGACCTGTTGGCGTTCTGCTTTTCTCTGGATGAGACGATGATTTCACTGATTGAGCTGTTGAGATGGAGGATTTCAGAGGAGTGTTGTTGCACTTTTAAAGAAACTTTTGTCTAGCGTGCATTCTGATAAACCAATCTCTCTTGTGGAAAAAAGAAAAATTGTGTTATTGTCCAGTACAACAAAGCTCCAAATCAATAAATGGGTTGCCGCGAAATTGGTTTTGACTCTGCAAAAAGTTGAAGAAAGTGTAGTGTACATTTTAGGCCTATACTCTAGCCAGTAAAATGTGAGGAGGGTGACTATTACAGGTTCATTACAAGAAACAAACTTGTACTCCTACACACAGGGATATATTGGTGCTTTGTCCTAGCTAAATACATGGAAAAATAAGATCATTTTGATCCTTCTAAAATAACCCCCATTTGGTCCCATCTTGTGTTGTTTTAAGTTCAAAATCTATTGCTCTATTGACATTTAGTTTTTGGTTTGGTTTTGCTTGGACAACCCTGTTTTGTAAACCATGACAGAAGATCCCAGGGCGTTTGTCATCTAATAATTGCCTGGCAAATCCGGAATAGTGTATCTCTGTGTTTACAGAGGGATACCAGTCTGGTCTCCACTCCCTCCGTTGCGTCTCGAGCCAGAGCCAAACATGGCTGTACAATCAGATTTGTTCATTTAAGTGACACATTTGAAATGAAGGAGCTCATTGGTTGCCCATCATTTACAACTAAATTACATTTCTCTCACCTCAGATTAACCTCATGCATTCTGCAGAAACTTGGGCAGACAGGACTGTCGGGGTTAAAGAAAGTCCCTTGCGGTACCTTGCGGTGTGTGCGGTACAGTACATAGGCCCATAATAATACATTACTTCTTCAAGTACAACCCAATTTACATGTAAAACAACAGCCGGGCCTGAGAGACCGACACTCGTGTGTGCACGCATCAGAAATGGCCACTTCTGTTCACTAAATGCAGTTTTAGAGACAAGTTACAAGGATATATTATTATGGTATGTTATAACACTGTTCTGAACTAAACTCATGTGAGACGCAGTCCTTGTGGACACTTGTCGGTCACTTAAGTCCTTGTGCGGTGTGATTGATCATACTGCGGTAGTGCAATATTATTAATGTTACTCCAACAGTCACCGGTGACCAGACACACATCTTTGTAAAGTACTTAAGTGTGTATTCTGGATCCCAGGCAAATCTAACAAGATTTAACCTGTTTATATATTCTCTTATGAGTCTGTTCTAATTTACATTCTTCAGTGTTGATTCCCTTGGCACATTAGCAAATATGTTTGGGAATTAGTTCCTTGGGCTTTTTGTGTGTGACAATGACTCGCTAATTTCTTTTTAAAAATTCTAGGTCCGTACCTTGATAAATCTGCCCAGACCAAAGCAGCAGAGGTAAATGAGATCACCTGTGGTTTGTATTAGTGATGCAGGCCTAATGGAACAGTTTCACTCCTGTTTTCCACACTGTGGGAGATGGGCTTGTTGCTTGTCTTAAACACGTTTTGTTGATCGAGTGTCCCAGAGGTTGTGAGTGGGAGCAGGGGGTAGCTGTGCTAAACGCGGCCTCCTCGGAGCTCCTGTAAATTGGTTGAGTGAAGGTGTGGAAAGAGGCTGGAGGTGTGTTGGCTGCTTCCTTAGTAGCTTGTTAATCCCTCTCAGCTCTGGTTGGAGGTAAGCACACACTGGCCTCACAGAATGCCTGTTACTGGAGCTCCTGCCTTCTTCTGTCCCCTTTCCTGTGACTCCTGCAGTGCCGGGCTAATCCTCCGGCTGGTCATGGTGGGAGATTGTGGGCCTGTTCAAAGCCTTGTGCTGGCTGCACTTCAAAGCTCGGGGCTGTAGGGAGTTGACGAGGTGGGACAAAATGAGGTCCAGCATTGGTAAAGTCCCAGGGGTGTGTGCCCTGTGCCATTTCTCTGGGAGAGCTGTTCTCATGGGAATAACTGTGCTGATTGGACGAACAGCAGCAGGAGCCTCTGGCCCTGTCACTGATACTGCACTTTCTTATTTTCATTTTTATTTTTCATTTCATTTATCTTTATTTATACAGGGAGAGCCCAATGAGAGTACTCACTCTTTTTCATGCGTGCCCTGTTAAGATGGAGAACAGTGCAAACAAAACAAATAACTACATAGGTCTATTTAAAACATTAAAAACAGGAGCAGGTATGAGTATAAATGTTTATCACCGGATTATTAAAGTGTATTTGTGGCACCATTGTATCCAGTTTTGCATGTCCTTGAAATGTATTCCATTTTTGGGAAGCACAATAACCAAAAGCTTTTTTTCCAATTTCAGTTCTACAGCGGCCACTTTTTAGATGTAGACAGTCATGAAATCTTGTTCCCGTATCAAAGTTCAACAAGTGGGATATTCAGCCAGTCTATCAAGTAGTCTCTTATAAATACATTTAGAGTGTTGCTCTCTTCTGACAGATGGCGATGGCCAACCTGCTTTTTCATAGAGTGAACAGTGATGGGTTTTAAATTCATCACCTGTAATTAAACGAAAGGCTGAGTGAAAGAGTGGATCTAAAGGTTTCAAAACAGAGGCTGAAGTCTCCATGTAGATTATATCTCCATCATCCAGTACAGAAAGAAAGGCTGGTTGAACTACTTCTGTAATTTAATTGGGTACAAATATTTTTTTTATAATAAGATGATGATGATGATTTTGATTTTAAAAGGTTACATAATTCCGATATATGTATCGGTGTGGTTGGGCCCGACCTCTGGTGGCTGGAGATTAGACCAATCACAGAGCAGCATTGTGCTTTGGACAGAAGCCAAAGCTGAAGTGCCCAAATGAAGTAAAACAAACATGGCGATGCCGACAGACATAATCCATCTTATTTTATCGAAAATGTATTGTGGTTTAAAAAAAGAAGAAAAAAAAAGATTATTACTCTTATATTACTCTCCAATTATAATGGTAGTTTTATAAGTTTTGTAAAAAAAAAAAACAACCTTTTTTTGTATCTCCGTGTGATCTAGTGAAATCATGTAACACATGTAACACACGATTCGGTCACCCTGGGGTTATTGTCTATAAATTAAGTATTGCTTTCATAAATGCCTTTTATTTTCCGGCCATTCAAATTCCATTAGTACTGCTTACTTAAATGGATTGGAGATTTTATCATTCTGCTTTGGGTGTTGGAAGTTCCTTTTCAAATTTAGCATAAAAGTCAGTTCCTTTCACTATGGCAACAGTATTCTCTCCAACCAAAGCCTGATCCTTCCTCTTTTATTACATGTTCTTGTAAGTTTTATATGAAGCATTGTTCTTCTGTTCTGTGTGACCCAGGTGTCATTGTTCTAGCAGGAGAGCCCGTCTGTTAGCTTGTGATTGACTTCCTGACACAACGTGACACCTCTGGAACACATCCGGCTGTGTCCGCGCCAGGGCCGAGGAGCGTGGCTGTATCGAGCCTGAAGCCCTGGGTCTAAAAGAGCAGTATTGACTCCACATGTGGTTATTGACCGTGGATGTACTCTAATGCAGACAGACCTGTCAGCTTAGTGCTACTGGCAGAGCTACATGTGTTGTTCAGCAGTGAAAAGGCACCTTCTATAATACATATAACTAATAAAGTTCACTTTGGATGGGCGAGATGGCAGTAAATTGAATCACTATTTAGTTTATTGCATTGACCATTACGCTCTTTTACTTTTCCATGTTAAAAACTGATCAAATGGCTTTCAATCTTTATTTCCGAAATGAAAACAAGACTGACCTTTAATTTGTGCCATTGCATACCACAATAATCACATTTATTTCTGAACTGTGCTCCACATGCTTTTACTGACAGAGGATTGGCTGTAGACCTCTTGAATTAATAGACATTTGGTCCAATTTGGTTATAATTTAGCAAGGCCTGTGAAAATGTTGTTATTTGTTTTATTTAGAGTAAGACTGTAATTGCAGCTGTTTTTATATAGTCTGTAAGCAAGTCCCTCTAAACACACAATTTATAATTTTTCAGTTTTGTGAAGTCACAGGTAAAGATCTAATTCAGTTTTTAAGTCCATAAATCAAAATATGAGCATTTCTGCTTCAACTCACATTCATTGCAACTGATAAACTGTTTCTGTTAGCATGCCAGAAAACTTGCTAACTTTAGCTGTGGCTTGTCTATTGAATATTAATTCCCCCTACTGCAAGTAGATGGCGGGCTAACCCCAGTTTCCAGTTTTGGAGCACACCTGTAGAGACAAGGTGTCCTTTAACTTTGAGATTTCTTTTAATGAGTCTGTAGTTTTTTATGCAGAATCGACTTTTTGGAGCTTACCATGTTATAACGTTCCCTCAATAAATAAATACACAAAAGCATGATACAAAACTACACTACAGCACTACTACACTACTTGATGCGATGTGCAGTAGTTTCATTAGCGGGATGCACGCTGATTGTGTTGTGATAGCGCTCTGGAGTGGGCGTGACTTGGCGCGAAGAGCAAAGGGAAGGGGGACTGATAAGTTTCACTTTCGTTTTTGATGTGTTCAAACAGTTAATACGTTGTTTTCGGCAAATATAGCATTTTCAAAACAAAAAGTGACATGATGATCTAAATATGTCATGTGTTGGCAGTTATAAAATACCCCTCTTTAAGATCTTACTAATCACGACACACACTGATTTCGAAAACGGCATCTTTTCATATTTCCCCTCCTCTCGCTTAGTTTGACTTACGTGCCAAAGAGTGTGCTCGTACTCACTCGCATTTCTGAAATGATTTGGCGGGGGCGGGTAATTTGCGAACATATTACCTTCAAGTTTGTTATTTTGTTATCGCCGGGATCCTGCTGCGTCGGTACTCTCCGCGCTTTATCCGAGCCGCTGTTCATTTCTCAATTTAGCCGCTCCCTAGGCGGGGCATTAAGGAGGATTGCTGTATTAATTGCTTATGTATGCTTTCTAATAGGTAATTGGAGGCCCCCGCACTGTGAATCTGCTCTGCTTGAGGTTAATGGAATTTATTAAGACAACAAAACAGATGCTTGGTTTGATGATGCCGTTCGGACCGGAATGTCGCCTTTTCTTGTTGAGCAACCCAATTTCTTACACTTGATGTTTCTTAGCCAGTGTAAAATTGTCTTAAGAAGGATATTGATAACAGTGATATAAAAGCAGAGAGGCTTACTTGTTAAGACCCCGCAATCTCTCTTTAATTAAAGTCTTATCCGAGTTGTTTTTGTAATAATCGTCATTCCTCCATTATGCACTTGCATGGTAAATAGTTTTTCCCAAGGTGAGGAACCAGCAGAGCCGCTTGAATTAATCACATTTAAATGCATTCAAATTCATTCTGGCCCTCGAGGGACTTGTTCTACGTTCAAGTATGTATTTATATCCATTGAAGTATCTATAAATAACTACCCACTTTTGGTTTCCGCTCTCACAATGGCCATTCATTATCTCGATGGCGTTCCGGGGCGTTGTGTTGGATGAAGTGCCCCTCCACGGTGAGATTTCCAGGGTTCAAACAGTCGGTCATCTGTCTGACGTGTGACGGATGAGTGTTCTATAGGAGCAGACATGTGCAGGCTTCAAGTAGAGCCACAGGAATCACAGAGAACAGGCGTAGGGAGAGGGAGAAGTTATGTCAAGGTCCAATGACTCTTAGTAGCTGTAGAAGAAAAATTCCATAATATTTGGTTTGGTGTAGTGCTGCCTTTCTTTGTTGAGAAGTTGCATAAATTTTACATAGCTTTAAAGAGCCCATATTACGTTATTTTCTGATTCATGTTAAAATGTTTCCTCATCAAAAATATATCTGCAGTTGTGTTTTGTTTTCACACGTTTAACTCACAAACCCTGCATATTTAGGCCTAGTTCTTCTCGCAATTGGAAAACACTCTGTTCCACCCTGTGATGTCATGTGGTAATACAGGAACTGTTCCACTGTGTTTTTAAATTCCATACACTTCTTTTGGATAAGTTCAGCTCTGGAATTGCAAATCTGTACTGAACAAAAGGCAAAAGGTAGCTGTTAACTTGAAAACCGCTTCATGACATCGCAAGGTTGAACTTTGAGTATCCCTTTATAATTAAGCTGTCTACAGCTCCAAACACGTTTGAATGAAACAAAACACAACTCCAAGTACATTTTTGATGAGGTCACAACATTCTAACATTGCTAAAAGCTGGTACCAATTATTTATGTTGGATTGTATAGTGCAACTTTTCTTACAAATGTGAGACGTGAATGCATAAAACAACCTAAACAGTTTGTATAGCAAACTCTGTACGCGGTGTGTATTGCATTATATTTCATTCTCCCTAAAAACAATGGTAGTAATAGTAGTGTGTATTCATAAACAGTAGAATTCCCCAGGGTCCTCAAAATCTGTAGTCACGCTGCTATTATGTTTAACTGCTCCTTTTTATATGATTGACAAGCCCAAACGCAAGCTCCAATTGTGACTCGTAATGTGTGGCATGTTCTCCATCTGTGTGGTAATTACTGCTACTTTTAAAAATGTCTTCTGCAACTCTGATGAATAGCCATAAATATTATACCATTTTAACCGTCAAAACTTTTAATTCAATTTAAGAACATCTGAAGAAGTTTACCGTCAGCAGGATTTTGGACATTGCCTTCACGAGAATGCTGACACCGTTTGCTAATGTCTGTCCCAAGGCTATGTAATTCCCATAACGTTGAATAACGTCTTCCACCTCTGTGTGGGAGCCTAGAATCGCTTCGTCTTCTCTTCATATTGGCAACCCTCCCTTCTTTCACTCCTCGGGGACAAGTACAGTGTTCTCCAAGCCGTTTTGTTGTTCCTGTTTTTGTATCAGGTTTGGAGTAGGGTTAAGCGCTCTCCATGGAAAGACTGGTGCAAGTGTGGGCGTGCGGTCGAAGAGGAGGAGAGAGGATGGAGGAGGTGATTGCAGAGGATCAAGTCGGTTTTCTTTTGACTCCAAAGTTCTATGGCGCTTTGAGAGTTCATCGTCGTCCTCAATGGCTCTTGTTTGCGCCGTTTTAAAATTCCATGTTCACCTGTCCTATCGTTCAGCTCTCTTCACAAACTTGGCGTTGTTGTGGCGGGATCCTTTCTTTTTTTTCCCCCTCCAATCTCATTCCTATTCATCACCTCCTCGTCCTCTACCCGCCTCCTCCTTTCACCTTTTTGTTTCACGCATTCTCTTCAGCTTTAGGTTTAGTACTTGCTGAACTGACTCGCCCACCGTAGAAAAGTTGATGCGGCATCAGAAGCGAGAAAAAAAGACCAATGCCTTCAAAAGCTAAAGAGGAACGCTTCAAGTTAAGACGTCCTCGGTACAATACAATTATAAAAACTAGGGATGTGCCAGTCCAGCTTTTTCCATTCTGATGCCAATTTTAATAATATGGCTAAGAAAACAATAGAAACAGTAGGGCTAGCCAGGATGCTAATAGGTGTGAAAGCATATTCATTGAGCTCCTAATGGGCACTAAGTATGACTCAGGCACAGTGCACACTTAGTATAGCTCTTTAAACCTAGCCTACAAACAGAAACTGTAAACAATAGCTGTTTTCAGTTTCAGTGTAGTTAGCTCCTCCCTTCAGACAGACATAAGGCAATGTCCAGCAGTGATCTGACCAGAACTGAAGAAGCGGCTTGTTAGCTCCTCCTTCAGACAGACATAAGGCAATGTCCAGCAGTGATCTGACCAGAACTGAAGAAGCGGCTTGGATGAGCAGCGAAACTTCTTCACTCCTACAACTTTTTGTCCAGCTGACAGATTTTACATTTGGCTTTTACTAATGTTATACGTATTTTCCTATACCCGATATCCACTGTTACCAGTATAGAGACTAAAAATGGCATTCTTTTTCCTTTAAAACAAAATTGCCATAAACTGACCCAAATGTGTTATGTAGCTGTTATGTATCCCTCAAGTAACTACTGAACAACGTAAAATAAACGTTCAAACATTATGAGACTTTCCGGGCCAACTACGATCAGTAAATAGTCTAATTTATATGTCCAACCAGGATATCGACTGAACCGATATTTAAAAGCTGATATCCGATCATACATATTTTTCAGATCAGTGGTGAGGATTTTAGAAGTGATAAGTCATTTCAGTTCAAAGTATATTTAAAAAAAAAAAAAAACACTTTTGTTTCATAATCAAAATTCAAATCTGTCAACTGGACAAAAAGCTGTTGGAGCGAAGACGTTAGTTTTCAGTTTCAGTGTGGTTAGCTCCTCCCTTCAGACAGATATAAGGCAGTGTCCACCAGTGATCTGACCAGAACTGAAGAAGCGGCTTCAATGAGCAGTGAAACGTCTTCACTCCAACTTTTTGTCCAGTTGACACATTTGAATTTTTCTTTAACTACAGAAAGGTTGTCATAAAAGTACTCCTGGAATGTTGATCTATTAATGAATGTAAATTAACGTAAACTAAGAATTTCCTTTTTTCTTTTTTTTTTTTTTTAAAGGCGATTACTCACAATTATTGATTCCATGACCAAAATTTCTCTAATTTTATTTCGCATCATCCCTGGTATAAGGTCCTTTGATAGTTCATTGTGGTTTTCAGTGGCTCTTGTTTGCTCCTTTTAAAATTCCATGTTCACCTGTCTTATGACTCCTCTCCCTGTTTTCACAAAGGCTATACTTGGCGATACTATGGCAGGATCCTCTTTTTTTCCTCCAGTCTCATTCCTATTCATCACCTCCTCGTCCTCTACCCGCCTCCTCCTTTCACCTTTTTGTTTCACGAATTTTGTTTAGCTTTTCAGACCCCCCCCTTTAGTACTTGCTCGACTGGCTTGCTCACCGTAGAAAAGTTGACACGACATCACAAGCAAGCAAGAAGGGGAAAAAAAAAAAAAGTAAAAAGCCTGCTAAGCTTTTCAGAAGCCGTCACGGTGCACCCTCTTGCCGTCGTAATTACTGCTGAAACAAGCAGCCCTGGGAAGTGTCGGAGCGCCGGCGGACCCGTCATTACCGACAATCTCCCGGCCTTTATCTGCCGTGGCTAAGATGCCGCTCCTGTGATGATTGCCTCGCCAGGCTCCGAGAGGATGAATAACGAACCAGAGGATGATCAGAGCAAGAGCGTGCGGAGCAATTGCAGGTTTTTCCACGGGCGTCGTGGAGATGTAGCGCCACAGCCGAGGCCCTCAAAAGCTAAAAGGAGCGTTTCAAGTGGAGATGTTGAGATTAATCAGCACAGTATACAAACTAAAAATTATAATGGCGATAACGGTGAGGATTTTAGGAGCCGTTCACACGTATTTGAAAATTCGGCGAAATTTGCTGCATGTCATCAAGTTTCAAGTGTCTACCCCCCAAATGCAAAGGCGTCCAACGAGAGGCGTTTGGTGCAGTTTTGACAACCCAAATGAGACTCATGTAAAGCTCATTCTGGTTTCTGATTGGATAATTGTTTTGAGAACCAAAACACCAAATTATAACATAAACAACTTGATTACAAAAACATGATGATGGCCAAGAATAAATCAGCATCTGTTATCAGTAAAAAGCTATATTTGATGTGAACACGTTTACCTTGTATCTAGGGACACACATTTTAAAATCTAAGTCTTACATACGATCCCTTTAAAACTCATTAAAAGGTGTTATGTGTTTTGTTTTGTTCTTTTTCCTTTTTCCTGGCTGTATGTCACATACTCTTGTTTCATCATCCAGAAAGATTCATTTCATAAAACTAGTCCAAGAATGGTGAGCTATTTGAGAATGTGGATTGTGAATAAAAGTGAATGATTTGTTTGTTGATGTTTCTCCTCACAAATTGTTAAAAGTTTAAAGTCTGCCAAGCTACCTTCTCTTGTTACCATGGTGATTTGACTCATATCTCCGAGTGCCCAGTTTATGTTGTGTTCTGCTCAGCCTGACCTGTCAGACAGACTTTTGCAGAGGTGGAGACCAGGACATGGCTTCCAGCATTCTGTCAACAGGGAGCTTCACACAGATCAACTCGTCAACACCGGGGCTTTCTGACCACTTAAGTGTCACATGGTGGTAAGCGTCGGTAAATCACATTTTTTTTTGTGTCAAAAAATGACAGTCTATTGTTCAAACAATAGGAATTTTTATTGTTTTTGTGCTCTCAAAATCGGTATTGACTATCAAGCCTATTCCTTACTGTTGAAATCAAGTTTGACATTTTTGTACTGTAACAACACTACTCAGTAATGAAGCGTCACTGGATGCTGAATTTATGAATAAACATAAATAAGACAATAGTTTTATACTGGTTCTGATATAGATCCAGACTATTCTAAGGCCACATGGGCTTCGTAGAGTCTTCTACTATTATGTTGAAAATGACATGCCATCATTTTGGCATCAAAATTGGTGTGGAGTATCGAACATTTGTCTTGAATGTCAGTTGGTTATTTTGTGAATTGGTCAGTTATGTGTTATTTTATATTGTCAGATTCTCCTCTGTGCATGTAGTATATCTCAGCACATGGGAAGGGGTGGATGGCATTGTACTTCATAAGCACATAGAAGTTTATTTATATAATTTTATTTATTATTATTATTATTTAAATTTTATTTTTTATGAAAGCATCTATGTCTCCAAGGCACGGCATTATTTTCAGCCTTTGTTGTTTTCACTTTGTTCACGTGTGTTGCGTAACATTATTTTTGCCCGGACTTGTATTTTTGTTGTGATGCTATGATGCATTTTTAAGCATGTTTGCCACCTTCAAGCTGTTATCTGAAAAAAACCTATCAGATTTACCCAGGAGATATTTCACAATGTTCACACACACATAAAAAAAAAAAATCTTACACTTCATTAGCAGAACACAGTTAATACTCCCAACTCTGAAAAGCTGCTCTATTGTGGTCCGTGCAGCAACTGTTATCTTCGAACCTTGGGTAGCATATCGTCTGCCTTCTGTGCCCACTACTTGTGCACCAGCGTTCTATGGAATTGCTTGGCTGGACTCGCGGGTCCTGTGGGTGCGCGATTGTTGTGTACACGGCTCTCAATCCGGTTCCATGCGGGCGTTGGTCTCTGAGCTAAAAAGCCGGAGCGGAGGAAAACTGCTGGCAGAGTGCGGCGGCAGCCAGCAGGTACAAACAGGCGCCATCATGCGCCCTTCCCGATTGCCTGCCTGCACCCGCCGGCACCTGCCAGCACCTGCCTCGGCCCGGAAACTGCTTCTTGGGAAACCAGCATAGCAGTACGTGGAAATCCGTTCTCACTCCGCGTCTGCTGCTCCGAGGGCATCTGGTCACTTTGGCTCTTTGAAACTTTTATGAACACAGTTTTGCAGCATTGGATTTGATGCTAGTGTGGAGCAGTACTTATGGATTGATCTTCCCTATTAAAAAAATAGGTGAGTGTCATCTGCATTGCATTGATTTTAGTGTGTCAGTGACGGGTCTAACTTGTTTACATTAGCGTCAGTCGTGATGTTGTGGATAATTCAACAAACTACAAAGTGGTGGTCCAACAAATGACTCAAGTAAGAGTAAAAAAACATTTTGAGGAAACTGCTACTCAAGTAAGAGTAATTATAATAACTGTCAGGAATAACATCAGATTTATAATTTGAAGTTAATGTAACTGAAAGGACAAAAGCTTAAATGATGCAAAATCTGGTGTTTTCAATCTTATCTAAAGGAGCGGTGCAAGAAACACAAATGGTCAAATCATTTCATATTGTCAACATAAAACTTTTGTTACTTGTAGACTCACTTACTTACTTACAATGGGAAGAGTAACCGAAACTTCTACTTAAGTAAGAGTACTGTTACACTGTCAAATATATACTCATTATTATTAGGTTGTCAATTCATAACTTGGATTTCTGGATTATAAAGTCGTACTTCATCGTATTTCAAATCATATTTTGGTGTATACTGGAACAGTGATGCCTTGAATTATGACCACTCTCACTAGTGTCTTTATTCTTATTGTAGATGGTAAATGTGTGAAAAGCAGAGGGCGTGTAGATTGTTTACCTCAAATTTCATCAACATGAGCAATCTCTGTCTCCAAATTACAACGTAAACATTTTCGAATAAAATTGTTTTTACTGATAACAATTGTAATGCTGATAATGCTTAATAACAAAGCATTGGACATGATGGACAAGATATTGATGTTGTCAGTTGGTGTTTTGTTTCCCAAGATGATTATTCAGTCAGAAAGCAGAATGAGCCTCACATGAGTCATTTGGGTTGCCAGATCCAATGCCTATATCAAGTTGGTCATAACATACAAAGCCTTTCTCTGATCTGAATGGTCACTACCTAAACCCCAGCACCTGCAGCCAATCATGAATCAGCGCTAGTGCAGCCTCTGCAGCTCAGTGAGTGTCCATATACTGAGAATGAGAAAAGCTTGTATGTGTCCTTGTACGTATCTGCACTGGCAACCCAGGTTCAGTTGTGACTGTTGTACCTTTTTACCTTTGTACCAGTAAGAATTCAGGCTACATACCCATACCTTTTTAATGTATAAATATAAAGTTACACATTTTACATTCTGAAAAATGTATGCAGTTCCAACTTCTATTCGTTTTTTTAAATGTATTTTTTATTTTATTTTGTGTTTCTCCTAGTGTCTGTAGGAAAGTTATATTATAAAAGTTGCTGCCAGTGCCATTTCTGTTTTGCCGTATGCTGCCTGCCTCTAACTCTGTGCAGTTTGTTGGCAGCTGTCATAAACCAGGATATGCTTTGTCACACTTCTCACACTTTGTTTCCCAGGTTTTCTCTGCACTAAAACCTATCCCGGCTTAGCCTAGTTTGGAAAATCGGGATATTTGCCAAAACAACAATGTTCTCTTAGGTGGAATGGCAAGCTTTGTCAAGACCTTACATGCAACAGTTTATCGTCCAAACCCAGTTCGGTTAATGGTAATGTTGGTTTTTGCATGTTCATCATAGCTGAAAGTCAACGACCTATTTTACACCAGCTACTGTTTACCGTATGTTTTAAGGACTTGGTCAAAATGTGTCCACTGCTGATCTCTGGACTCTTGCTGATCAGAGTTTGATTTGGAGCTAATAAAAATATGTAGGTTAAGGCACACTTTATTGTCCTGAAAATTGTCCTCTGCATTTGACCCATCCTTCAGCGCCACTGGGACAACCTGTCGGGAGCAGTGGGCGGGACACTGCAGCGCTCGTGGATCCATCTCCAGATCTTGAGCTAGACTTGACAAAGTAATTGCGATTAACGATTATATCACGGTAATTATTAAAGCCGCTGACAGTTAATTATTTATAGTTTTAAAATTATGAGGAGGTTCCGTATTTAAACAGCTGTTATATTCAGTTCAAGTTTACTTATATAGCACATTTAAATACAACTTCATCTGACCAAAGTGCTTCACATAAGTCAACAAAAAACAAATATACAGATAACACGATACACAGGAAAAGAACATTAAAACACCAAGATGTCCTGTGTAGCTAGTATTAAATGCCAGGGAGAAGAGGTGGGTTTTCAGTCTAGTCTTAAACTGCGTTAAAGACTGAGGATCTATAGTACTGTACTTTGCTATAAGTGAAAAAGAAGCTTTTTTTCCTGCACATTCTGGTGATATAATGTTGTTGGCGATTATCACGACTATATAAAATGTCCCACGAACGATTGTGGTCTACCATTTTTATCACGATAAACGATATGATTGTTTGTTGTCTCATCCCTAGTTGATGGAGATAGGCCTGTCACTATAATTACCATATTGACTTATCGTTCAGTATATCAGGGAGATTTTAGGTATTTTTATTTTAATATGATAAGATTTGAGCTGTTGAGGGGTGAATAAGTCCGTTTTATAGCTAATTATTGGTACATTCTGCTGTTTATTTCTTGCAGCTCATGTCTTTTAATGAGACTGTATATTTAACAATGGTTTACTGGGATTATCTTGCATTATTTAAATCTTAAGTAGTGGCTTAAAGTAGTTTCAATATTATCGTTTATCGTAATATTTTTCTGTAGCGATATATCGTGCTTCAAAATTTGTTACCGCGACAGGTCTAGATGGGGAAACCAAAGTGCCTGGAGGAAACCCACCCAGACGGGGAGAAATATGCAAACTTCAAACAGTTGAACGTGAAACCTTCTTGCTGCGAGGCGAGAGTGTTAGTGGTTTAAGCTTCATCAATATTGTCTTACCCAACTCTTCACCCCCTTGTTCTAAATATGTTCTGTCCAATAAAGCCTATACTCGTAAAAATGAAATGACACAACAATAGTAAGATTCATTGCCATCGCAAGTATAATTGGAAAAAAAAAAAAAAGCTTGCATTATCTGTACCAGGAACAGCTCCGATTTTGAATAACATTAAAGCAAGCCTCACTGAGCTTCTATCAGTCGAAAGAAAAGACTGCAGCATTGACAAAAACTCCGCGCTGACCAGGCAATTTTTCACTTTTAGTCTGATCCCTACTGCTTTCTATGACGCAGTTTGCCCAAAAGAGTCTGAAATAACAAAGTTGTCAATAAGCCTTTGATCATTACTGGCAGTATTGTGACTAAGCGGGCTTTGAGGCTAGATACGGGGGGAACAAACGCGGACGCGATTTGTTTATTTTGCTCCAGAGACGCCATTCAATTGTTCACTTTGTCACAGTTTGAACAGTTGTCAGTACAGCAGCGTGCAGGAGCCAACCAATAATCCCTCCCCCTCGCATTATCGGCGGCTTCTGTGGCGCGGGGGAAGCCATGGCGCGCGCTCACAGGGTATAGAAACCGGATTTCGCACCATTATGCGCGGCGACAATGGCCAGACCCGGAGAGAGGGCCGCGGTAAGCTGGCGAAACTGTGGCCAAAAATGATTCGGCCACATGGAAGAAGAAAAAAAAAAAAAAAAAAAGTATAAAACTCACACTGCCTGCCGGGCTAGACCTTCAAAACTCGGCATGACCATCCATAAATTGTGTCCGCACGGAGAGTCCACTTCAAAAACCTCGGAGCGCCAGCATGGTTCACTGGTATTACCATTTGAAAGGGGAGAGAAGATGAGTCGCCCAAGTGGGGGGCCAAAGTGCAGTGCGCACACGGCGAGCCGGATCGGTGACTTGTTGAACTTGGCGCTTGGATGGGCTTCATTTGTCAACACAGAGGACCCTCAAGACACGGCAAGAGGGGTAGAGAGGGAAGACATAAGGAACAATTCATCCTATATGTTGGCGTTGTCACAGTACAAAAATTCTCTATTTCGATGTTAACGAATGGACTCTATGCTCAATACTGATTCCAGCGCCACGATAATAAAAATCACTTTCTTTAGACAATAGAATATTAAATGATAGTCCTTTCTTTTCTATTCCCATGTGGCCTTATATCTGTGTAATCCCTCAGTCGCCCAAGTAGGTTCCATGTTGTTCTGATACAGCTCAAGATCGTTCTAATGCTAAAGCTGTTTTTTCCTGTGAATGTGCGTTTTTTTTAGTATCGATACCTGCTCAAATGAGTATCTAGTTTCGATACTAGTTTTAATATGGGTTAGTATCTGATTTTGGATACTTTTGACAACCCTACTGTATGCTCAAACCACCAAAATGTAAAGCAGTTGATTCACTGTGAAATCGGCCAACTGCACACCGCAGACCATTTTCAGAACTGGATGAAAAAATAACACGGACCCACTGCCAACGGTGAAGCTACAGTTTGACTTCGTTTTTTTTCTACTGTGCTAATATTTAAACGTTAGACATGCTATAGATAAGGCACATCCAACTATACAGCCCTCCAACCACTTTTTCTTGGCTCTCATGGTAATTTAGGCCAATTCACCAAGAAACCTAGGTATTAGTTTTTTCCCCCTCATGTATTTTAGGAAAATTTGTCTTGCTCCAGTCCAGAGATGTTCTTTAAGCAGCTCTTGAGGTCAAAATAAGTCGGCTATGTGCTGTCTGCATCTAATCAGAAAACCTTTTACTGTCCGATAATCAGGTGCGCAATAGCATCTTCGTTGTTCTTAGCAAAACTCTACTCTCAAAGTTGTGAAAAGTGCAGTGAGTAATTAAGGTGCTCGGAATGCATAAGGTAAGTGGGGAATAACTTTGGACTGTTTTAACATGGACAGCTTTTGTAAGACGGCCTTTAACTACAACTTAAAAAAAAAAGCTACGTTTTGTAAACCCACTATCAAACATTTCAGTGTGTCCTGTTGAGATTCCAAGCTTAATGAAAGGTCTGGTGGCTCAGTCTAACCTCTGCTAATTACACTCATTTGAATTATTCAGCGTTGACCTCCAGTCTATGGTTCTCAACTGGCCCAACACTAGTCTGTATTTCAGAGATAAAATAAAACGTTTGTACACCCTTGCTATAGACCTACACATTTTTAAGTACTTTTAACTCCTGTAAAGATCTATTCAAAATTCTCTGCCACGCCTCAGTAACTTCAGTCTCTTCCAAATGTCAAGTGATGTAGTGTTTTATGTGTGCTTTTTGCAAAGGCTCATATTTCTATTTGAACTGAAACTCTTCTAATACGTCTATGTCATCCTGAGCTGTTGGTTCCCTTACAAATCCTTTCATCAACATTATCAGGTCACTTTCAATTTAAACATATTATTTGAATTTAACAATATGAAAATGAAAAATGTCAAGGGATCTGGTGGCCATCTGGTGTGGCCAAACAACCCATTGGCAGGTTTTGTACCGTCGTTACTGCACTTTGAGTTGCCTTGTGGTCCACATACATTCATGTTGATGATATGAAATCATTTCTTGGTATTTTCAATGTTTTGTACTGAAATTGTAATGTCTTGGACCACTACTTTATGCTTTTACTTGACTAATATTATTCTGAAGTAACGTTAGTCGCTACTCTACCCACCTCCGTTTAAAGGGCCCATATTGCGTTATTTTCTGATCTATGTTATAATGTTGTTTCCTCATCACAAACAGTGTGTTTTGTTTCATTCACACGTTTAACACACAAACCCTGCATATTTAGGCGTTGTTTTTCTCTCAAACGTCTTGTGATGTCATGAGGTAATACAGGAAGTGCTCCTCTGTGTTCTTAAACTCCTTACACCTTTACTAGAATCATTTGGAAATTCTAGGGCTGAAATTAACCAATCTTTACTGACTTGAAAACAGCATTTTAAGATTTGGAGGTATAGACAGACCAATAATGCAGCGTTACTCAAACATGTGTGAATGAAACAAAACACAGGTATGTTTTTGATGAGGTAACAAAATTCTAACATGACTTAATGCTCACATGATTCATTTTTGCATAACACAGGAACTTGGAAAGTGAAAAACTCCAGTCTGCCATAGGTTACAAGATTAGGCTTGTTTTCTCGCCCACGCGCACGTTGGACCCACCTTATAAAAGTTGAACTCGCTGCTGGCACTTGATGAATGCCAGTTAATGCGCCTAGGGCCATGCCAGCTGTGGCTTGGCACGCACTGAAAGTTTGTCAACTAGTGATGAAATTATGAGTCCAATGTGAATCGGCTCCATTCAGAGCATAATCAGGCTCAGGCGGGTTAAGTACTCCGTGTATTCTGCTCGTGTGCACTAATAGTTGCCATAAAAGGACAGTGTTGAGGTTTAATGAGGTGTGTGCCTGGGTGGAAAGTTCCAAACATGCAGGTTACTGTAACTGAGTAGACTTTTTGGGTAGCTGTAATCGAGTATATTTTTTGCCATGCCATTGTAATTACCGGAGTACAGTTCAGTCAATGTGATTGTGTTGACTAGTACTTTGAGTAGTATCTTTCACGTGTACTTTAGGAACAGTACGTACGATTTTGATTTTAAATATCCTAAACATGATCTATGAGGAAAATATGTGCAAATCAAATATGCATCTTACTACTAACAGCAACAACAGTGCTGATATATTAATTACAAAAACGTTGATCATGACGGCCAAGTTGTTTGTTATGTTGTTTAGTTCTCACAATGATTATCCAATCAGAAAGCAAAATGAGCCTCACTTGAGTCTCACTCGAGGGTTGCCACTCGAGGTTTGGGTTGCCAGATGAGACATATTGAAATCCAGCTGGTTTAAACCTAAAATGCCTCTCTCTGACCTAAATCCTCACTACCTAAACAGAGTGGGTGAATTCTGGAGGTTGAGTTTCCATATACTGACAATCACAAAAACTTGTATGTGTCCTCTGTCTGCAGGTTCTGGCAGCCCAGGTTCAGTTGTGATCGTACTGCTACTTTTTGCAGGCTGCATACTGTACCTTTTAAGTATAAATTCAACTGCAGTACTTGTAGCCTACTTGCAATTGACTACATTTTTAACCATGTAACTGTACTTTTACTTGAGTACAAATTTTCACTACTTTTTTCACCACTGTGTGTGTACTTTGCCAAATGCCAAATATGTTTTTAGCTGTTGTCCTACATTTTGTTAAAGTTTAAGCTCGACCAATGTATAGTGTAGAGAAATGTCAACTGTCTGGTTGATATGTTAACATGATTATCTAATGCAATTACGGAACCTATATTAGATCTATTGAAAGACGTAACTGGATTTGCCTCAGACGTCTTCTTTGTATTGAATTTCACATCGGTTCTCAAGAATCCATATCACTTGACCGTATTTGATTTGTTGCCATGTTCGCGTACAGTGTACAGTATTGCTATTAAAAGTCTAGGACACATTTCCATATAAAATATTAGTATAACTGAGTGACTGTATGGATGTCAGTCGTCCCTCAGTCGTCCAGGTACGAACCATAGTAAAATAAAAAATAAATTCTGTCAACTGGACAAAAAGTTTTCGAGTGAAGGCGTTTTGCTTCTTCAGTTCTGGTCAGATTATTGGTGGAACTGAAGAAGGGGCTTGGATGAACAAATGCATAAAAGACTAGTGGAGGATACTCAATACTGATACCAAAATGTTAATAAAAATATTTGGACAATACAATCACTTTCGTCTCTATTCCCACGTGGCCTTATATCTGTGTAATCCCTCAGTCGTCCAGTAGGTTCCATAGTGGTCCATGTGCGTAAACTAGTCTATGTGTCTTATACTTGTTCTGATACAGCTCAAGATCTTTCTAAAGCTATTGAAGAAAGGATTATTGTTGTCCTGTGAATGTGACTCCTTATTATCGTTGCCTGCTCAAATGAGTATCTAGTTTTAATACTAGTTTTAGTATTGTTTAATATCTGATTGTCAGTACTTTTGACAACCCTAGTTTTTAGGTAGCACAACTGAACTAGTTTACGAATAAATTGTAGACTGGTGTTGTTTTTTACATTAACCCCAGAAGTAGGCCGCACTATTCTCTGTGTATCAAGTTGCAGTGTGAGAGAAGTTTGTCAGGCCAGAGTCACTGGCACGGAGAGCGGCATTTCATTTGACAAAACGTCGCTAATCATCCACCTACTCC
>KN472925.1:29576-54888 GCA_000787095.1 Periophthalmodon schlosseri
TCCTCTCCCCCCTCTCTGCTGATAAAATCCTCTTCATTAAACGACCCTCTCCACTCAAGAGCGCAGTTGTCAACCATTTCTGACTAATTAAAGTACGACGCCAAGCAGGTCCTCCAGCTATTCATTTAGCTACCCATTTTTGTTCAGGTTTGGTAGAGGCTCATTTGGGATAAGGCAAGTTTAATCATGGTGCTGTTGCATTCGAGGGACTGGTACTTGATTTTGATTAATGACGTGGGAACTTGTTTTAGTTTGAGCTGTTAGCCCCGCCCTTTTAGTCCTTTCTGCCACTCTGTTGCTGCACCACGATACAACAAACAACTTTTTGGTATAGTGTTGTGCATTCTTTCCACACGGTTGTCATCGGTCCCCACCCACTTAGGCCCCATTTTCACTCTTGATAATGTACCATGGAGGATGTGATACTAACCGGAGGCACTGCTCTGTCTGAAGCTCTGTTACTCAAGTCAGACTTTAATCTGGGCTTTGTTTTAGGACAATCTGACCATAAATAACTGATTTAGTTGGAACTACAATACGTGAGCTGATTTGACCAGTACAAGTCCCTCTCAAATAACATTATAGCCACAAGCTAGCTAGCATTAGCCCACAGTTTTTCAGTTAGTGACCCTCACCTTTTTTGTTGAAAATCAAACACATAAACAAGACCGTGGACGCTTGCATTGATCACAGGCTCCTGAAATTGTATTGTTTAAATTTTGTATTTTTAAGTTTTTAAATGGTCTGAAAAAGCATTTCTGTGTGTGTTTTGTGTTCTCTGATGTGTGCATTGTCTCCGTGGGAGCTGCTGAACATTCCGCCATAGACATACATGCAGTGCACATCCAGCATAATGTCGCTGCAAAGTATCAATATTGTATTGTATACGGTAATACCGGTATAACTGTAGGTGATATGAATTTTAATTAGTGCACTATAATTTGTGTGCGCAGTGCAGCTGTTTTGTATCTGGGACAAGCAGCGCAGCTGAATGAACGAAAGCGCGTGGAGGCTAAACGTTGGCTAAATTGTGCCCTGTTGTCTGGCAGACTGACAAAGCGTGCTTATGTAGCTAACTTTGGAGATAACCTTTGTTTATTATGCAAAGATGAAAAATAAGTGTCTGCTACTGTCTGCGTCTGCTTCCCACAAGGTCTTTTAGGCTGTAAAACTTCTTGTTCACATCAAAATGTTTTTTATTGAATGTTGTGTATGTAGTTTACACTGTGTAGGCCTCTATCCATCCATTTTCTTCTGCTAATCTGGGGCTGGGTTGCGTGGGCAGAAGTCTAAACAGGGACTCCCAGACTTCCCCACCCGAGACACTTCCTCCAGCTCCTCTGGGGGGAACCCCAAGGCCAGCCAAGAGACATAGTCCCTCTAGTGTGTGCTGAGTCTTCCTTCCCAATGGAACATGCCTGGAACACCTACCCAGGGAGGTGTCCAGGTGGCATCCAGAACAGGTGCCCAAGCCACCTCAGACGTGTAGGAGCGGCGGCTCTACTCCCGAGGTCCTCCCATGTGTGACCCCTATCTCTAAGAGAGCACCCACCCACCCTGTGGAGAAAACTCATTTCGACCGCTTGTATGTGTACTCAGCTCCTTCTTTACCACAACAGTCTGATACAGCGACTGCATCACTGCAGACGCTGCACTGATCTGCCTGTCAGTCTCACAGTTGATTCTTCCCTCATTCGTGAACAAGGCCCCAAGATACTTGAACTCTGTTTATTACTTAACATAAGAGTAAAGGTTGTGTTTGGGAAGTATTAAAGTGGAACTGAACACCTAAACTTCCGCCGACAATCAAATATGTGGGGAGGGGTCTGGACATATGAGGAGCAGTGTGTGTATGTGAAAGGTCACAGCAGTCACCTGACACCTCTGATGAAAGTGCTGAAGCGGTAGGACTTTTTCTGAGTTTGTCGTTTTACGAGCTAGTTCACTTGAAATGGTTTGCAGTGGTCCAAAGTTATTCCTCACTTACCTTTATAAACACTTTTCATATCTTTTTCCAGTGTGGAATTTAATGCTGCAATGCTAAAGCCAACAACAACGAGCATGCTAATGCACACTTCCTGATTACTGAACAATGAAACTCATAATTAGATTCGGACAGCATGCAGTGGGCTGACTTTGACCTTAACAACTGCTTATACGCTACAGCTGTTCTAGGGCAAGACAAGTTTTGCTCAAATCTATGGGAAAAAAATCAGGTACAGGCCCTTTAACGTCACACATTGCGTCTCCAAACTGCTGATCAAAGACGGCCCTGCTCAGTGGGTCCTGCCTTGGCTCATTTTCCCTGTTCATCCTTCATTACTAGAGTATAAATAAGTAATGCGGACTCAACCAGCTGAAACTTGGCTATGAGGGAGGCTGTAGGACTCTAGTAATAATTGAGTGCTCTCTATAAGAAGGCAGGCTTTGTTTGGCAGGGTTTAACAGAAAAACCTCATTGTGATTCCCAGCGGTTTGAAGTTCTTAATTGAACGCTGCCTTACAGGGTCTTGTTTATAATTCATGAAGGAAATGATGGAAATGAGGATATGCTCTAATAATAAGACGATACAGTAAGTCCCAGTGTTTGCTTGAGTGCTCTTGATAAAATGGAAAACCTGTTCTGTTATGTTTGTCGACAGTGCTCATGTTACAATGGTTCAGAAATTATTTAAAATTCTTTGGGAAGATGATGTCAAGGCAGATTTATTTTGTATAGAACAATTCATACACAGTTGTTCAAAATGCCGTACAGAATAAGAAAGATATTAAAATCATAATACAAACTAATAATCATTAAAAGAGAAGAGTGCAGAATAAAAACCTTTCAGTCACATGCACAGCTAAACAGAACCGTTTGGAGCCTGGATTTAAACATTGTCAAAGTAGAGGCCTGTCTCACATCTTCAGGAAGACTGTTCCAGGTTTTGGCTGCAGAAAACGGAAAACATAAAACTGATTGCCCATGTTTAGTCTGAGGGAGTCCAGGACTAGGACTGAACCCGGACTGAACCCGGACTGAACCCGGACTGAACCCGGACTACATGGCGCTAACATGTCAGAGATTTACTTTGGTGTTAGGCCATGGTGAGACTGATGAGACATAACGCATGCTATACATTTATGTCTAAACTTGGTTGGTCAGCATCAAGTGACCACTCTGAGGAAGAGCGCTAGTGAGCAGTCCCAACTGTCAGGTATGAAAACAAACTAAACCTTGGTCTGAAAAAAGAATCTATTAAAATAAATAAACAGAAGACCAGATGAAGCTCACTGGACTACTAAGCGCGGTTGGTGTCGTAGATGACAGTATATTTATGCTTGTGAAGCTGTACACAGTAGCTGAACTTGAAAGATGAAGGTGAATTCCATATTCTGCAGTCCAATCATAGTCATCCTTCATGTTACTGTGTGAGCTTGTGCGACATTCCTCTCCCAAAACCACTGCTGCAGCAGAGCCATCAACCACCTACCCTCTCCTCTGTCTGGTCCAGATGGAATCATTTCTTATCCTCAAAGGGGACATATTATGCAAAATGAACTTTGAATAAGCTAATGAGGAGAGAACAGCATGGTTTAAAGTTCATAAAGTTGTATTCATTTATGCGTTGATGAGTAGTAAGTTCTCCTGTATTGTCCTGCAGAGTGCTCAAAATTTCTATTACCCCGTATCTCATGCATGTCTTGTTACCATTTTTCAACAATTCAAACACTTCACTGAAAACGTACTACTTGACACGGTGAATTGTCACAGAAGAGGTGGGAGCAGGAAGCCAAAAAAACATAATACATCCTCTTTAAAATGTGTCAACCATTTTTCATAACGTCCTTGGGACATCTGCACTTGTATCAGAATCAGATTCTCCCCCTCTTTACACTCCAGACACTCCCAGCATATCTGAGCCCTCCTCCCCGTTGCTTTTAGACTTGCCTTCACCAGCGTTAGTGTAATTGGCTGTTAATGAGTATTTGGCTTTGGTATTAAAATGAGTGACGGCTCGCAGACAGGAGCCTCCTCAGCGCCTAGCATTTACCGAACACTTAGCCACGCGGAGCTCCTAAATATTGACGGTATGATTAACACCTCTTTTAATGACTCTGCTCTTTCATTAAGAACATTTAAAAAGGGCGACTGTAGAGCTTCCGTGAGGCGCTCCAAATATGGGAATTAAAACCTTTAATGCATAAGAATAAGAATAAGAATTGGAACTGGGTCGGTGACTTTTGGATAACAAAGCCATGTCTCCTATGCCCAACTATAGTTTAAAGTGGACATTTTATGCATAATCAATTTTTATTAGCTTTGTAATCGTTTTCCCTCATCATTAACTTGCTCAAAGTTGTATTTGGAGTGATCCGTGCATGTTTGAGTGATCATAATTATGTGCATTTAAAGGGCCTGTGTTACAATATTTTCTGATCTATGTTCTAATGTTGTTTCCTCATCACAAACAGACCTGGAGTTGCGTTTTTTTTCATTCACACATGTTTAACACACAAACCCTGCTTATTTAGGCTGAGTTCTCAAACAGAAAACACTCTGTTACACCTTGTGATGTCATGTGGTAATACAGGAAGTGCTCCACTGTATTTTTAAACTCCATACACCTTCACTCGAATCATTTGGATGATTTCAGACCTGGAATGTCCAATCTCTGCTAAACTAAAGGTAAAAGGTAATTGTTTCTGGCATGACCAACAAGGTGGAACAGAGCATTCTGAGCTTTGGAGATGTAGACGGACTAATAATAAAGGGTTACTGAAATGTGTGAATGAAACAAAACACAACTCCAGGTCTGTTTTTGAGGAAATAACATTATAACATGGCTTAAAGCTCCCAAGACTCAATTTTGTGTAATATTAGGACATTTAAGGCTTGAGTGTGCCGTCCCCCTATAGCCCCACCCATAGCTTTGTACGTACTTGGAATTTTTTGCTAAGTGTAGGCTCTTGGTCACACACAGTAGGGTTCAAAACTGTTGCGTAGCAGTTTTTCAGGAATAAAAGCAGAGTAGATGAAAATTGGCTGCTTGATATGGTGAAATACAACTTTTAGATCTAGTTTTGCTTGAACAATTGCAGTTGAAAAAGCTAGATGAATGAAAATTATTGAAATAGGTTTTATTTTGTGTCTTTTTAAATATCATTTTTCAATCATGTTTATATGCAAACATTTGAGATGCACCAATAGCAGTATCGGCAGATTCAAAAAGGCCAAGAATCAGTATCGGTATTGGAGCTGAAAAACCTGGATCGTTGAATGCCTGGCAATATTCCATAGCGCCTCCATTTTTGTCGGTATCTTTTTATCTTTGACCTTAGCACTACTAACTTTAAACATATTCACCCGAAACCTTTCCTCAAAATCTACCAGTAACCTCTCGCCAGAAATTCCCCTCCATCAAATCGTACGCTCGGTAGTTCCAGATAAGACACATGTAACCACTCGCAACAAGTTCCATTTTCGGGTCAGCGTTCCACCTCCACTCCTCCATGTTTAAAAAAAGACATTCTCACACTCTTTTTGCTACCAGAACAGAAAACCATCCCAACTCGTGTTTAATCTCACCGCTAGCATGTCAGCGAGACCTGGCTGCTTCACCGAGCTGTCCACCAACTCTGCATTGCATGTTTTGGGTGTCCAGTAGATCTTGAGACTAGCTTTTGTGCGTTCCAGATGAGGAGATGAGACGTGGTGCTTTTTTGCTGTCGTTATCTGGACTATACAGACTCTGACAGCGGCATAATTACATCAGAATGTAAAAAAAAAATCATCACTAATACACTGTGTAAATGTTCTCCAGGTAGAAGACTGAAGTCACCTTATTTCGACATTTATTTGGTTGATAATGTTTTTAAAAAGTTCCAATGTGCAATACAGATAATCACTGACAAGTCGACTATAATGATCGTGGGTGGAGAATAGGGCTGCGACTGACTTTGTTCCCTGTTTGTCTTTCAGTCTGCTGCCTTTCCAGATTTTACTGTTGTGTTGGCATTTTTAATACAAAAGCATGATACAAAACAACAATACACTACAACTTCACAAACCTGATGCGACGCGCAGTAGTTTCATTAGCAGGATGCACGCTGATTGTGCGACATCGCTCTGTTGAGGGAGTGACAAAGGGAAGGTGAATCAAAAAAGAAAAGTGAAACATACTGAATATGTTAATATGTTCTTTTCTGCGAATATAACACATTGTAATGAGCTGATATTTTGTGATGTGTAGTTCAGAGTTGACACCTTTCGATGTTCTTGTAACTATGTATTGTTAATATAACTGCTTTTGGATGTGACACTGGTTGCTATGCCGACAAGTTGAGGTGAAGGTTCCATCTGTCAGTTACCGGTCTGTTTTGGAGACTGGCTCTAGCGAGTTGAGACTGCTGCTGTTTTGCTCTTGTTTTGGCGTGGGTTACGGCCCACAGTAGCCCTTGACTTCCAAAATAAACAACCAGAAGAGATTCGGTCTCCTTACACCAGAACGCTACAGTATTTAGGTCACCATGTTACCTTTTATTATTTTGAAAATGATATGTGTGAGCAATCAATACTGCATAGAAGTAAAAAAACCCTCTTTAAAGCAGTGCCACTTTTCATCTCCCCATCTCGAACCCACAAAAGCTAATGTCAAGATGTACTAAACACCAAAAACATGTAATGCAGAGCTGGTGGAAGTAGCCAGCTCTTACTGCCGTACTCCCGCTTAGACTAAACATTATTTTTCCACTTACTTACTTCCCTGTCACGTGTCCATTCAGTCTTCCACTTTACCCGAGTTTACAGTCGCGTTTGCATCTCTCCGCTCCAGAGTAATGTTGAGTGATGGCGGGCGGGTGAGGCACGGGTTTGGAGGACTGCTTTCCTTTGCAAATAGTGACACGGAGACGAAACGCGAGCTGGCAGCCGGAGCGTAAACCATTGAGCCTGTGAGACCTCGGACAGCTCTTGTGCACTGCTCCATTCTTGCATTCAGCGATTCAGTCTCTCATTTCGTCGCCTCTCGGAAGGACATGCCATCGGAGTTCTTCTGTCTTGCCCACCAACCTTGGGATAAACGACGTTAGGGTTGTTAGGAAAAATATCGATTTGCGGCGATTTTTCTGACAAGCGTTGCAATTAGATTTTCGGTTTATGTTTTAATGAGGATTCTGTTCACACCGCCAAGCTGTGGGTCAGTGGATCTGGCTGCTCGACCAATGATGTTTACGTTGAGGACAGAATTCGAACCACCGACCTTCAGATCAGTGGAGAAACACTCAACCAACTGAGCTACAGGTCCCCACTGAGCTACTGTCGGCCTACATGATAAATGATGATTACCTTTGATATTTTTACCTTAAATTACCATAATAGTTTTTTTTTTATAAAGGTTAATTTGTGAACTTAACTGTAATTGAGAGGGCCTTGCTATGGAATAATTTGATAACGGCATCAGACAATCTGTTCTATCTGCCAATATAGCAAGACACATATCGGCTATCGGTATCTGGGGGAAAAAAAGCATATCACACCATCCTTCGCTTTAGGGAAGTAGAGGTATCGCGCTCACCCACCCACCACCGTTCTCCCCACTTATCCAAACTCATTTACTCATTTATGTCTGGCATTTAATTACACTTCACAACTTGGATATTTCTCCATTCCAAAGCCTTTTATTGCAGCTGTCATGGCCTGAGCTGCCCCATTTCTGTACTTTAGCAGACAGCAGGAAGCTTCCATTTTCCAATCAGCTCGCCCCGTGCGGTTAATTTGGATGGATTGTGTGAAAGGTAATTATTAGTTCAAGTAATTTTTAGGTATTGTTCAATATTCTGTCGGAGCCCCGGGCTGGATAAGAGACTGCAGATGGTAATGAGTTGCGAGGCTGTAACCTGTTAATATTAGACTTTTATCAAATGAAGAAAAGCAATACATCTTGTGGTTTTTGTTCGAATGGTAAAAGTGAACTATAAGGTTTCTGGTGGAGGTCCTGGTACATGCTTGTCTCATGGAGATGCTATTGCTTTGCCTGGAATGTTCCAGAGTATGGTTTTAAATGTAGCTACTTGACATTTATTAAATAACAGGCATCTAAATGGCTAAAACCCTTGGTTTGGTGGTGCTCGTCTCCATGGAGATGGGTTTGAATTTGGCAGGAATGAACTACACAAAAAACATTCCAAGTTGTGTTAAAATTATGACATGGCACTAAAAATGAGAAGTCCTTGTGATGTCAAGAATGTCTGATATCTGATCTCATTTCTGATGAAACTAAAAATGAAACGAAATTAAATTTAACATTGCATTTCACATTTTAAAGGTTCTGTACCTGAGCTTTTTTCTAGTACAGTTATCTGTCCGTCATGGTGTAACATAAAGGAGTGAATGGACCCACTCTTGGTTCAAACGTTGGTACCGGCCCTTTAAGTTACTGCTTGCATTATCTGTTCCTATTATTGTGTGGTGTGGACAAGCCATTACTTTTACTGTTCTGTGGCCACGCTTATGTTATCTCTCTTTTCAGTATTACAGCTGTCACATTTATGTTTGACTTCTATATAAGTCTGTCACCTTTTAGGGCCCTAAAGCCCAGCGGGTTTGACAATACAATGGCATTGTGACCACTGACACTACACTTTCTTTCATGTGTTAGTTTTATGTTAACTCCTTTTACATGCTGTCATTTAGTAAAGACATCGTCATTATTATTTTAGGACAATGGGATTAAAGTCTTCTACTTGCCACTTCCTTTTGAACAGGAAATCAACTATTCCCATTTTATTAAGCAGTTTTCGAACAATACAATAGTTTACAATGAACAAAATGTCAAATGATTTAATAGTAATAATGATATTGATTTACAGGCTTGTTGAAGCCTCTCAAAGCGCTACACTGTAGTCATTATTCATTCACTCCGCACTCGGTGGTGGTGAGCTGCTATTGTAGCCACAGCTGCTCTGGAGTAGACTGATGGAAACGAGGCTGCCATTTAGGGATGGGACAATATACAATAATATCATTTATTGTGAAAAAAATGCCTGATAAAAAACGTATGTCGCCTTTAAATCATGAAAAAGCCAATCTATTCTACTGTATAACTCCTTACTGGTTTAAATATGACCAATTTTATACACCCCATTTTGTAATAAACAATGAAGACACCTGTATGTTCTTTACAAATCACTTTCTGTTGCATGCACCATCTAATGAAAATCTCACTTTTTTGCGTGACATAGTTCATGCCCCATTATATGACTGTGTCCCCCAGAGGCCCCAGCACCAACCTGATAACAAGCCCCACCATTTAAAAGACCACCGCATTCACACTTTGTCACGTTTCATTACAAACCCACACTCCTGCTCCTGCGTTTTCCTGGACTGACCATCACTGTCCAATCGCTCCAACGGCTGCGTACTTTCTGCTGCCGAGTGGCGCGTATATTCGGGTACTTCCTATGCCCCTCCGCGCCCCCTAATGTTTTTTTTTAGCTAGATCAATCTTGTTTCCACACAATTGCTCAGATTGTAATCTATCCCAGCTCGTAAAAGAAAGCCGAAGTCGAAATAGAGCCATTCATCACGGGGTAAACAGCGTAGCGCAAGGGCAAAAAGACGGAGTATGGGAATATTAAAACAAAACGCTACAGAAACCGAGGATGAGGAGCAGAACAGGGGAGTAGCTTGAACCACTTTAGTTACTTTACGTCTGGAATGGGGTTAGGGAAAAATGTGCAATTTGTAGAACCGTTTCTATAGAGGTGTGCCGTGTAATAGTAGAAAGATTATCTCACTTAGCTGTGCCAAGTACTTTACGACTACAACTACTTTCAACTAATTGGCGACACACCCAAAGCGTATTTTGCAACAGTGACGCAACAGCCGTAATTGAGATGTGTTCTACCTGTGAGACCAGTTTGCAGTATAACGATTATTCAAATTCAGCACAAATGGTTTTTTTTGTGGCGGTACCGATATCTGATATTTAGTTTGCTGTTGTAGCCGATAAGCGATATTTGCAGAATGCGATATTTTAGCTTTTAAAATCCATAGGAAGGTCAGATTTATCTTAAATTGTAAAGATCACAAATTGACAACATTTTGTAAAAATAATAATAAAATATATTTATCTGGGATGTAAAATAATTTTTCCATGATTTCTAAAGAGCCATATTTTTGCCTAGTTGCTCCTTTGTTTCCTTTTTACTCATTAATGAAAAAAAAAAAAAATCTGACAAATATCAGCAGATTTTTTTTTTTTTTTTTTTTTTCGTTTTTTCTGACAAAAAAAAGAGTTTTTTTTTTTTTTTTTTTTTTTTCGATATCTGCCAATACCGATATTGGACCCATCCATACTTTTTTACTGTATTACTGCATTGTCAGTTCAAGATGATCTAGCCATGTTTAGCCAATTGATGCTTCTGTTACACCTTATTTGTGTTGTTAAAAAATAATTACAGTGCACATTTTAAACACATCCATGAGCCATAATAGGTTTAACCTTCAGAGTAAATGATTTTTCCCCCCAGAAAACGCGATTTCGTACTGCCGCTAGCGCTGTCACGATGACGACTATATCGACTTATCACCCAATATATGAAAGCTGAAACAATATATTTTGGGGCTCAGTATTTATCATGAGTACAATTTCTTTCTTTGCAAAAATGGGGAGATTGGGGGTATTTTTGTTGTAATACGGAAAGATTTGAACTGTAAAAGGTTGAATAAGTGACGTCAAGTTATTGTTTCATTCTGCTATATATTTGGTGCAGTTCACGTCTTTTAATGATACAAAACAGGTTTACAGAGATTATCTTGCATTATTGTTATGGAGTCAGGTGAATAGGCCTAACTGCCGCTAGTCAACATACAACATACTGTATGGGAAAAAAATCAGTTTTCTTTTGTTAGGAAAAAGTCTGATTCCCCTGATAATATAAATGGGTTTTCAATTGCACCTTCTAGCAATTTTAGAGCCCATTGACATTGATGGAGAACGGATGATGTCATTTCAGGCGCAACTACATCAGCTGAGCCGTACCAAGCCAGGCTACACTGTTTGCTGCTTTCACTGGTCTTTTAGTCCCGCACTGGCCTTCATCAGTCTGAGGTGTTCTGCCTCTCCCCAGCGTGACATTTTGGACAGAGCTGTATAGTCTTCGCAGGGCTCATTACCATTCCAGGTGGTGCCAGCTGGAGATGCCCCCTACGCCTCTGTCCCCGCGCTCACCCACGGAGACTGCGCGTCTACCTCCTCCTCTTCCTTGCCACCGACTCCCCAACTCCCCGTGCTCTTTATTGTCCCTCCGTCTCTTGCCAACTCGGCCTCAAACGCTGCGCGGCGGTCAGTCCATTCGCTGCCGCCCGAGGTGTCAGGCGCCGGTAACCATGGCGACGGTGTCACGGCAGTACCGTCGGAGGTGCTGATCCCCCGGGGCGGTGCAGACACAAACTACAAGGATCTGTCACGCTCAGCACACCAACTCGGCCACGTCGCAGGCAATCTAGTAATATGTGCCGAGTGTTTGCAGAGAGGCGATGCTCAAATGTGAAATCCTCTACTTCATAAAGGTGCTATATGCAAGTTTAAATCTGATCTTTGCATTTTTGGCTCCCTTTTACAGTACAAACATGGCGCTACATGGCTAATCTAACTTTGATTGAGAACTAATCTGCCCTCCACTAAATAGGAGAAATGGATTCACCTAAATATTGCGGTACTTGTGACAATACTTGCATTAGGGGCGACAGTAGGTCAGTTGGTAGAGCGTTTGTCCACTGATCCAAAGGTTAGCGGTTCGATTCCAGCTCCCAAAGATGAAGCTGTCGTTGTGTCCTTGGGCAAGACACTTAACCCAGTGAGCCCCCAGTGTCTGCGGACACTGGTGTGTGAATGTGTGTGTGACAAAGGACAAAAATTGGTTACTTCTGCAACGACAAGGTAACCTCTAAACAACTATGCTCTCAAACTCTGCCAAACAAATTAATACTTTAAATACTTACTATATTTAAATACTTAAAATTATTGTTTTTCGTAAGAAGTGAAATCGTTGGGAATAGTACTTGATGTGCCAAAAGCATAAACTCTTTCACTGCGAGTTTTTCAGTATTAATATCAGTGTTCTGCAGAAAATGTCCTTAGTCGTCTGTGTGTCTTCTTAATAACTTATCAGAGAAGCTGAAATAAAATAGTTATTGTAATTTGTGGAAGAGTTTTTAAGTTTATAGAAAGTCTAAAATCGTCACTATCGAGATGCAGCTGGATGTGAATTGCGACGCGCATCTTATAGAGAGAATAGAGGCGATGCACACCCCTAAAAATGCAGGACGTTTCGAACTCTCACGTCATTCATACTCCAGTATGATGCAAAAAAAACGGTCTCTGAAAGTTGCGAAAAGCGGAGTTTTGCCGTTATGTTAACAACAACTAGCATGCTTACGCGCACTTCCAGTCTATCTGAACAATAATTAGATGCAGAAAATGCACAGCAGACTTATTTTGACCTCAAGAGCTGCTTATGCAATATATCCGCACTGGTGCAAGACGAATTTTGCTCAAATACATGGAAAAACATTTGGGGAAAAAAATCTGATCCAGGGCTTTTAAGAGGAGCCAGCTGAGGTGATGAGGCACAGACATTTGCCTAATGACTCATCCCTACACATGTAACAGTTTGTATTATCCCAATTTGTATCAAAGATCTGCATTTGCATTCTATTTACTCTGTAGCCAGAAAACCCCTTTTGGATTATTAAACTCACGAGACAACCCTGGCCTATAGCCGCCGTGCATTTTCAACAGCCCTTAGACAACGTCTCCGAAAAACGCACCTGAATTGAAAGTAATTTGCTCATTTTCTAGCAGCCCGCTTTCAAGGACCCGAGAATAAGAAGTGGAGGAAAGTGAGCGCCTCCACTACAAAGGAGAGCTTATGGCACGAAATTGGCTCTGACAAAGAAACAGGAGGCGTATGGAGTTCAGCGTTCTATCTGCGGCGCGCAGGCTGGGGCTCACCTTAAAAACATGCACCTTTCCCCCCCCCTTCCTCCTCTTTTCGCATGAAAGGTTAAAAGCCTCGAAAGAGACACCGCGATGGAAACAAAAATAAGAACGACACCATTCCGAAGCCGTGGCAACACTCAAAAAGGAAATCCAATAGGTAAATCCGGAGTTCTCAGTCAGTGCGCGGCAGGTGGTCCCGGAGCTAATCGTCTCAAGCGGAGAACGTGCAAGTGAAAGGTTGATGTAAAAGACGTGTATACAGGATATGGAGGGTTTAAAAATGTGGAAACGTGAAAAATGAATTGTTTTCGGAGATGGGCAAAATTAGAACATGTGGTACAGTAGGGTTGAACAATTTGAACTTTGAGCCGAATCCTATTATTAAAACACAAATCGCCCATTTTAAACCCATTCAGAAGACAAAAGTACGACAGAAATATAAACTGACAAACTAATACGAGAATCACATTTCAGAACATGTTTGTACGGATCTAAACTACACGGTTAGCACTTTTTAGCCTTTTTTTCATGCAGAATAAGACAGTATATTGTTTTGTGGTTGTTTGGTACTTAAAAAAAAAATTACGGTCGTTTGCAGTTTGCTAATTTCATCTATTCAAATTGTGATTTCAGTTTGATTGCAATTAATCTGGCAACTCTAGAGTATGTAAACAACTATAACTAAAACTATTAAAACACTTGAACTTCAACCAAGACATACAAGCTTTCTCAAGATGGTACCTGCATGATTCCATGGAAATATAAAGTTAAAACCATACCTAGGAACATTCTTCATGTTGCCATACTGTGGACCATTATAGCAATAGGAACGACATTTCCATGGCAACAAGTAGAAACGGGCCCTTCTACAGGCCAAATAAAACTCAGGTTTGTGGAGATGCAAGCCCACTCACAGTAAGGACACAAGTGCAAAAAAATGCAACAAAAAAAAAAAAAAAACCCGTTTTTATTTTATGCTATTTGCAACAAAAAAAAAAAAAAAAAACCGCTTTTATTTTAGTCTATTTTTCGGCTGAAAAGTTGCGTACTGTGGCTTTAAAATACTACATGAACATAATTGAAAAAATAAACAGATCAAATTTGGGGATGATGGGATCGCGGGGCTTCCAATCTCCACGCCACAAACAATAGCAGTGTCAGGCCAGAGGAAGACGGATGCCACATGAGCTGTCTAAAAGTGGGGCAACTCTCTCAAGGACGAGGGGGGAGAATTTTGGGGGCGCACACCAAATATCCTGTTTTTTTTATTTTTTATTTATTATTTTTTTCCTTGGATGTGGAGAGAAAGAGGAGCGTCGACAGATCTCTGCTCCCCGCCTGAGTCAGCAGCTCTGGCTTTGTGAGGCGTGCCAGCGTGATGAATAATAAGGGCACATACAAGTGGGTTTGAAGCGGCTCTACTTTTCGCTCTCAGTAAACCGTGGTGCTGCGGTCGGATGGTAGGGGTAGCGAGTGAGTTGGCAAGGGAAGTAGTTGTTTTGTTTTTTGTTTTATTGAAATTGACACACGCGTAGCTCATCTGACAAAATGCTTCATCATATTTTTAAGGCAGTTTACGGAATTAAATGTGTGTAATTCTGCATAGCTGTCTAAACCAGTGCCGATAATACAATGTCAAAGAATTGTGTCAAAATGAAGCTGAGAACTTCAAACCAGCCCAGACCTGCTTAATTCTATTAGGGGATTATTATTTTTTTTTACAGATTATTTTTTTTTAGACCATGGTTTAGTTTGTTTTCCTGATGTTTGGACGGCTCACTGGCGCTCTTCCTCAGAGTGGTCGCGCGATGTTGCTGTGACGTGTCCGGTCGGCTGATTTAAACAGGTTTTGGTGGCGTCTTCCTACCGGGGGAGGCAGGACGACAGCGCCATCTGCAGTCCGACTTCTTCAGGACAGTAACCCAGGTGTGTGTGAGTAAAAAAGCCCCCTCGTCCCAGATTAAAGTCCCATGGGCACGTTTCTGTATTTCAGTTGCCTCCTTAATACAGTGATGATGTTTGTTGTCCTCTGTCCCAATGATGTTTGCTCCGTCCCAGTCCATAATGTGGTTCTCTCTTTTCCAATGGTCAGAAATAGCTGATTTGAGCTGCTGCGGTTCTGCTTTGTGTTTTGTTGCAATCTTTCCTACTTGGTTTGTAGGTCGTTACTATACAGAAATGCTCTTTTGTTCAAAATGATGCCAATCAAACATGAAACTCAGTAATTGCTTGCGGTAGCGATGGTTAAAAAATGAAACCCCAATTGCAACTTTTTTTTTTTTCTTTTTTTTTTAAAAGACCACACAATATATTGCAATCAAATTAAAATTACTATTTGAGTTGCCACAAAGTCACAAAGGCTGCAATTATTTGGATAATAGAATGTCCTCTGCAAAGAACAAAGTATGAAAAAAGTTGTACTTTTAGTTTAGACTTCTCCAAACGTGTTACTTTTGTGAAACTTTGTCCCTAGATCTATATTGCGCTTAATTTTAGGTATGTTTAGTAGCTGGAAATAAATATCCAAAATGGAAATCCACAAATGTCAAACCTTCTGTATTTGTTAGGGATTGGCTCCATAAACATGCCATATCTCATATTAAGCAAGTTGTGTCTTGCCTAAGGACGCAACAACAGAACTTGGTCCGGGCAGGAATCGATCCTTTGGCCTTCGGGTTGGGGGGACCACTGCTCTAACCACCGAGCCACTGTCGCCCCATTTCGTAACTTTGACTGCACTTTTTTTTTTAGAAGTTTAGAAACTTTCAAGGGGTCTATTTGGTCTCCTGTCTCACTGTCACATCACAACTCGACAGTGACGCTAAGCTGAGAAAGAACTGAAGCTGTTGCCACGGTGATTGAATCTTGCCATTAGGTTTCCTCAGCAGTCTGTGGAGATCCGTGACGGAGGGAGGGGGCTCGGATTAATGAAGCCCCCTGCAGCATGAGGAGCCGGTGGGCTGCCTTCACCTGCCGAGCTGCCTCAGACTGGGCCGGCAGACAGATGGGCTCAACAAACCCATCAGAGTGAGGGCCCCCCGAGACCGCCGCACAATCAGGGAGATAACACACAACGAGCTGTCAGCGGAGTTTGCCACCAGTGGGAGAAAAGTAGCACTACAGTAACAACAGCGCAGAAGCTAGTGGCTATTGACTGACCAACCGGAGCATGCTAATCCTAAAGAGACCTGTAGATTTGCCGTTTCAGAACTTTAAGTGGCGTCTTTAGTGGCGACGGAGAACAATGGCTCAGCTGCAGTGAGAGGTAAATATGTGATTGGTCGATGAATCTGGTCGATGTCTGCGCTTTACGGTATCACCATCGATTGGTAAGGGTAGAAACAATGAATTGGGTTGTTTAATTCTTGTCTAATCGCTTATGCGGCAAGTGACTAATCGTTACCTGCACTTTACACTGACTGTAAAGCATGTCATGAGATTTTTAAATATTTTTTTAACCAACACAGAACGGTTATATTATAAATTCACATATTTCTGTAGAATTGAATGTGAATTATGTATTTAAGAAAACTTTTTAAAGTCCATGAGAAACATTTGTCTTGTCCCAGTACAAATGTATTGTATAAGCAGCTCTTGAGGTCAAAATATGTCAGATGAATACTGTCTGCATCTAATTCTAAAGCGTTTCATTGTCAGATTATCAGAAGTGATAGAGTGATTAGAAGTGCGTATTAGCATGATAGTTGTTGTTGTTGGCTTTACTGGGGACTACAAAACTCCGCTCTGGTCTCTGAAAGTTGTGAAAAGCGCTTATAAACTCATCTTGGTGAATAATTAGAATGCTCAGAATGCATAAGGTAAGTGAGGAGTAACAGCACCTTTTAAACATATTTTTTGATGCAGCCTTAAAGGTGCACTATGTAACTTTTCTGGTTGAGGGTCCACCATCCGCTTGTCTCTATGGAGATATTATTGATTTGCCTGGAATGTTCCGCAGTACGTATCGATCTCCATGGAGACGAGCAAGTGGCTCCACCAGGTCAATTTACGGGCCAGATACAGGTCAAGTCAAGAATGCAAATTTTTCAAGGAATTTATGAGCAATAAAACTAAAACTAATTACATAGATGCAAAATGGATAATGCCATGTCTGACATTCCAGTCAAAAGTACTAAGTGACAGACCCACCGCCAAAAAAGTTACGCCGTGCACCTTTAAATCTACAGCTTGTCCCCGTCCAATTTCAAAGCAGACATCCCGGAGCAACGTGATTCCATAAATCCATAAAGGCATTGCACCGGCAGACTGGAACCTTTTGTGCGCGCCCCTGTACCTGCTGCACCGCGTGGGATGTAGCCTGACGTGGAATAGATTTGCGCTGATGGATGGTACCGACGGCCCTGTACCCTCCGAGCTGCCCCGAGCCCGCTGCTGAATCACCACTGAATCCATTCTGTGGGCACAGCGGAGCCCTTGTGCCCGCGACTTGGCTCGGATACCCACCCCGCCACACCGCGCATGCCAACAACTCCCCGCCGCCCTGCCAAGGCTTGGCACGCACCAAAATAAAAGAGGGATCGGAGGATTGCTGAGAAGAACACTTAGCTTTAAAGAAGACTCATCGTGTTCTTTCTGCTCTGTAGTTATAATCTATGACACCTGTGGACCATTCGATTTTGGACGTTTTAAATCGCAATATTCTTCTGAAACGACTTGGCAGTTAATACGCCGTAGAAGTCAAATGCCCCCTATAACACGTAACATATTTAGATCACCATGTTACCTTTTATTGTTTTGAAAATGTTATATTTACCAAAAACAATGTATTACCATGTTTTATAAGTTTTCACTTTCGCTTTTGACACTCCTTTCCTCTCCGTGCTAAGTCACCCCCCCTTCAGAGCACTATCACAATGCAGTCAGTGTGAATTTGGCCAACTATTGCACATCGCGTCAGGTTTGTGAAGTTGTGATGTATGTGTTGTGGTGCATCATGCTTTTGTGTATTTATGGAGGATTTTAATGTGGGAGCATGGGTGACGTAGGCTTGTGGGCGGAGCACTGGACGGAATCTTGCAACCAACCGAAAAGAGGGTTAGAATAGGGCCCAGGAGAGATCGCTAAATTACTGAAACATGCATGGATGGCATCTAAAACCTATTCAGGCATGTTTTTAATGAGGGAACTTTACAACACGGTAGAAACCTAAAAAAAAAAAAAAAAGATTTTGCATAATACCCTCTCTTTAATAAAAGAAACATGTTTGGGTTGGAAAATTGCAGAGCCCAATGAGGTATTAGGAGCAGATTCCCGCCTGCGCCTTTACGGTACGTCGCTGTAAGCATCACAACAAAGTGCCACACGCTGTCGGCTCCTCCTATGCAAAGCTGCAGATCACACAAGTGAGCCTAATTTTTCTTTTCCATTTGTGCCAAAATGACTACGAGTTGCTCCCAAATCCTACGTGTATCACTAATTAAGAAAATCATATTCGAGAACAAAGTAAAGAGCAGTGCCGTGTGGCGTCGGCGGTGAAAACGGGGATATCTTGAATACAGGAGAATAAAGATTACTCAAACGTGCATGAATCACTTTAAATACAATTTCTAGTGGGTAAATGGGAAGGGGAAACAATTATAACATGGTTTAAAAGCCACTAACCACTCCTTTGAAGACAGTGAGGTACAAATCTTAGCCAAAGAAAAGAAATGATTTGAGAGTGGAGTTAAAGAGGTAAGTTTTGTTAGGAAAAACAATCCATCTTTGAACAAGAATGGGGGCTTCGACATCATTTATCTCCTATTTATAACTCTATCCTCAGACCTAAATCTAAACAAGGAAAACAATAGTGATAGCCAGTAAGCTAATGGGTATAAGAGCACCCATTAGGGACCTGAACGATTATGCAAAACATGACTCAGGCACAGTTCACACTTAGCATAGTTCAGTAGACCAAGCCAACAAACAGAAACTGTAAACAAATAAGTGTGTTGGTTTCAGTGTTAGCTCCTCCTTTCAGATAAATATAGGGCAGTGTCCAACAGCAGTCTGACCAGAACTGAAGACGCCGCTTTGATGAGCAGCAAAACGTCTTCACTCAAAAACATTTGTCCAGTTGACAGAATTGAATTTTTCTTTCGCTATGGATCATACCTGGACGACTGAGGGATTACACAGACATGGTTAAAAAGCTCTAAAAAGGCAATTTTGAATAATGGGTCTCCTTCAGTATCACAAGCTTGTCAGAACCGGCGCGGCGTAATATCCCGTGAATGGCCCTAGATGTAATTAAACTGGACTCGTCACGGCCACTTTCCCTTCGCCGCGATGATTGTTTCAGCGCGCGGCTTCTCACCCTTTGAATCAGCCCGTCTCACTCCACTTGTCGCCCGCTTTTGGATGGATTTCGTAAATGTCGTCTGGGCTGCAGATGTCTTTTTAAAAATCCTGAGCTCTGAAAGTTTTGCCTGTACAAACTGTTCCTCTGAGTATTTAGAGGAGGGCTTCCATGGAAGTAATGTGCTTGTTGACAGATTTTGGTTTTTGAATGTGTTATAAATCAGGTTAAACTTCTGTGTTTTAATTAACTGTCTGGTATTTTACAACATTTATTTTTATTTTTTTCCCTGTCCTTTACAAAGTCGCCATTTATTTATTTATTTTTTTACTTTTACTTTTCCTTTCCACGCATGAGTCATGCTCTGGGATGTACAGGTCGAAATGGCATAATTTAGACCAGTGGTTCCCGAAGTGGACACAATGTCACTGATTAAACCCGAGTCACAACAAACTGGCTAATCTATTTTAGAGGTCATTAACAATATCTGCAGGTCTAACGAGCTTGGAGTTGGTTCATTATTGCTTTTCTTGAAGACGGTAAATACAAAATATGGGCTAATTAAATTTCTGTTTGCAATTTACCAATTCTAGACAAATATGTCTTTCTAATCTAATCTTTTACAACAGTTCTACAGTCAGGACTGAACAAAACAATTTGCATTTTGTCTTTTGAAGTAACTCACTATATTTAGTTATTTTTGAAGCCACAAAGTTATCATTCACAATTCTCAACTCTCTAAAATGATTCATAAAAAAAGTAATTTCAAAACTTAAGTAATTTCTAAAGCATATACTTTAGTACTTTAACTTAAGTAACAGTTTGATAGTGCTACTTGTATTGGAGCAATACAAGTATCTTTACTTAAACTCAAATAATGAAATGCACTTTGACCAACTCTGGTTGTGAGGCATGAGGTCTGGAGAGCTCTAGATTATTTTATTTTCGGAAATGAAATTTACAAATGACGACACTGTATTCATATTTGAACCCGGCATATTTTAGAGGAACTGGGTTCTGTCACACAAAAAAACTATTCAAACAAACATTCATAATAGAACAAAATTGTCCCGTGTAAAACCAAACATTGGACCCGTTCCGTTTGACCCGTGCGTTTGAGATTCCCCAGCGCTGTGCCATGCTGCGTGTTAACATTGGCTAAATACATCCGAGCGGCCCACAGGAGCAGAGGCGGCCCGGGAATGTAAAGAGAGACGGTGGGCATTCATCACAGCAGGGAGATGTTTAGAAGCCTCTTTACCTTTGCCTTGTTTAACACAGTGCAAGCCCCCAGGACGCTTTGTGCTGATGAGCTGGCCCAGCGCACATACTGTTGGCAAGCTCTGGGTTAGTAATGTACAACGGATAAAGCAGATTGGCGCCATAATATGCGAATGGTGTCTAATGCTTAACGGGAGCGTTGCCCGAAATTTGAATAATATGGAGTTGATAACCAATTCTTCTCAGTAAATACAAAACACGGGTTGCACATGTTGGATTTAGAGTCTGTTAACGTCATCAAACTGTCCAAAAGTTGTACACATTGCTTTTTTTCCCATTTTGTGATATATATTTTTAATTATTGCTAAACTGCTTTTAAAAGTATATTATGGCGTGAATGATGGGTGTCTTCAAAGGCGCATAGCACACCCCGAGGTGAGGGTTTCAATCTGCGCCGTCAGCCCCTCCGACCACACCGTATTCATACTGGGCACTGTGGGTTAAGTGTCTTGCCTAAGGACGCGACAACAGTTTCCGTTAGAGCCACTGCCGCCCCAGTGTAGCACCTCGTCTCCCATCCAAGGACTAACCATCTGATGAGATTGCGTATTGAAAAGCATAAATGGCCACACGTTTCTTTCGTTTGACGTTACATGTGTCCAACTTCATGGAGAGAAGCAGGATGTCATACTGTGGAACATTCCAGGCAAAGCAACAACATCTCCGTGGAGGCACTTGCACGTTTGCGCAGGTTTTACACGTGACATGACTGAAGTGTGTCTACTTGCATTTGTCTACAAAGTTATTCTGTCACTTTGAAATCATTAGAGACCAGCCTAATTGTTTGCATAGAAATAGAAAATGTATCAGGCCAGGCGATATCCCAGTGGAAGCACGCCCAAAGCGGAGCTCTCCAAAGGGGCCTTGCATACATATTCTGTCCATGAAAAACCACACAAACTAAACCAGGATGACTACTCTGGGAGAAGTGACCATCTCTCTATTCACATGTGTCATTCTGAACTCTGTCTCTTTGAGCTGCAAGGTTAATCACAATCAAATCCGAGTCGCAATCTGAATGGATGCGCTGGCAAATCACAAATGCTGCTATTTTTTAAGTACCATAATTTCCTCCACAAACAACAAAATATCCTGTCTTATTCTGCATAAAAACTCCTAACCCTGTAGTTTAGATCTGTACAAACACTAAAATAATCTTTAACATGTGAACTTTGAACAGAGTCCCATACATTTCAGAACATGTTTGTAGAGGTCTAAACTACAGAAACGACTATATATTTTTTACTATACTATGCTATATTACTATAAAAATGGAGGATGTTTTGTACTTTTCAGAGGACATTCTATTTTCTAAATAGCTGGAGCCATTGCGATTTGGCAATTGCATTAACTCAAATTTCCATAACAATGTATTGGGCTGGCCAGGGATCCAAAATACACACTTCAATACTTTACAAAGATGTGAGTCTGGTCACCGGTGAATCTCCCAGAATTCAGATGGGCATGACTGACAGGTGGAGTAGCCAATCAGAGAGAAGCATTGTTCGTCCGTATCAAAACAAGTGTGGCTGCTTAAGAGTAAAAAAAACAAAATGGCATCAATGAAGGGAAATTTAATATTGTCCAAAATGAATGATAGTTTCACATACGTCATTGGAATAAACAAATCCGATTGCACGATCAGGCATCATCAGGTTCTGGCTCGAGACAGAGGAAGTGGGGACCAGACTGATATCATTCTGGACCTGCCAGGCAAATGCAGCCGTAAACAGAATCCCATTATTAAAACATAAATCGCAAATCTGATCGTCACTGCAGTGCTTATCAGAAAAATCACATTTTGATATTTTTTCTTTCACTCTACTATCTTTGAATCAGTTTTGCCATTTTCACGCCGCCTGGATTAAACCACCATTCGGCCTGTCTGCAGCCTCACCTCCCATAGCGGGGCCCTCCAGTGAACCACGCGCCCCCTTTTAGAGCTCCGACAGTGGGATGTACGAGCTCGCCGCGTGACCCTGGACCTGCGGGGCTCTGTAATGCATTAAGATGAACGCTGGGCCCGTCCCAACGTCTCGTGATGAATGGGGATCTGCAGCACAGGCCTGGCTCTATGTAAAACGCCTGACACCACCATCCATCAGAGGGAGCCACTAATGTTTAAAACAAGAGCTACTGTTTACATGTTACAGCGAACACAATAGATTACATTTACATACACATACGCTTGTGGAAATATTATCCTCTTGGGAAAAACATGGAAGTATCTTGGAAGTTTTCATCTGTCACAAAGGGGAGATGAGTTACTCAAGGAGGGCATCTGGGTTAAAATATATGCTGAACCAATTTGAAGACTGATGCACGTAGGGAGAGTTGTTGTAGTGCAAATGGAAAAAAAAAAAAATGTCAGGGGACTTGGAACTAAACTAATTGACTTTCCTTTAAAGGCGCGCTATGTAACTTTTCTGGTGGGGGGTCCGCCACCTGCTTGTCCTGAATGACGCGTGATTGCTTTGCCTGGAATGTTTCACATTCACATTTTTTTGTCAAAAATAACAGAACTAGTCCATTTCAAACAGTTTGCAGTGGCCCAGACGTATCAGTCACTTACCTTATGCATTCCGAAGATGCTAATTCACCGCAAAGAGTTCATAAGCCATTTTCACAACTCAGATGACTGGATTTTTGCCATGACTGTAAAGCTAACAACTATGCTAATGTGCACTTCCTGATTATCACACAATACAACGCCTTATAATTAGATGCACAAAGATCTATCTCCATCAATCTCATTTGCATTTCTCAAATTCCTTGAACAAAAACATGCTTTCTCGCTGCGAATGGGCTCGCTCCTCCACAGATGTGACCTTTAACTTAGTCTGGTGTAACTCGCCACCTGCTTGCAAGTTAGTAATACAGCATAGCGCTTTTAAAAGTTTGACCGATGGAATAAAACATGTAACACTTTGTTGTCTATAATTGGAAGGTTAGAATTTGCTAATATTGCTCCATTTGGCCAAAAAGTTAAATTGTAGGCTCCCAGTTCTGCAGTGATACTTTCTACACAGTATCTAATAGCGATAACATGACCTGTGTATTTAAGTGCATGTAAACAGGAGAGCCCTCTACGGATAATACTGCTTGCCCTTAATAGTACTACACATGCACACGCACAAGCATAAGCACACTCACACGCACACACACATACATTAATACCACACTTACTGCTGCTTTCACTCTACTCACATTATGTAATGGGCTGTCCACACACAGGTGCCACATACCACACAGTCTGCTGCTATGCTATGCTATGCTATGCTATGCTATCTGTTCACACAAGCTGCAATATCAAGCTCACAATTAGCATCGCACCTGGGATCCTGCGTTCACACCTCAGATAAGTCCCCCAACGTGGTGACAGCAGCTCTGGCTCTGCTTATGGCGAGACAGGCATGTGTTTGGCTCGTGGAGCCCCCAGTGGAGAGATGGAAAAGTACACAACAGCATGATTTTGTGATATAAATTGCCTCAACAAATATTCTACATCAGTACTTTAGTGGAGCTGATAAAAAAGTTATGCATGATTTATTTATTTATTTATTTTTAATTGGGGTTAATTTCCAACCTTGATCGCCATGGAATCAAGAAGTTGGAAGGATATATTTGAAATAATGCCAAGGCAGGGCTAACGTAGACACTTTTCTCCACCCACTCCTATTGGTCTGTCCATCATGCTCTGTGTGAGTGACAGGTAGAGTAAACCAATCACAGTGAAATGTGAGCTGTCCGAAGCAGCACATGGTATAGATTGCGATTGCAGATTGCGATGACTATGTCTTGGTCACAGAACATGCATCAATGCTGAATACCTTCTTATTTGAAGTACTGGTACTTAAACAACTGATCTTCTCCAAATAAATTGTATTTAATGTAATTCAAGAACATTGTATTCAAAGCACCGTTCATTTGTGGTGACGCAGCTTTCTGACTTTCTATAATGCTCTCCAGGCACCCACCAGGCCTGAAAAAAATCTTTCAATACCAATAGTAGCCAAACCTTTTTATTTGGTACTGTTAAGGTTAAGGTACACTTTATTGTCCCCGTAGGGAAATTTGTCCTCTGCATTTGCCCCATCCCTCCCACGCCCGGCGATCCATCTCCGCGATCTTGTTGCTAGGCTTGGTCAGGACTATCTTAGCTGGATTTGGCCTATGGTGGCTGTTTTGGGTTGATGGGGGAAACCGGAGTGCCCGGAGGAAACCCACCTAGACATGGGGAAACTTTAACTTTAACTTTAAACAGCATCAAGCATATCCAAAAATGCATGTCAGAACCCTCTTTGAACCTGGGCTGGTTATTATGGTCCACATTTTTATATAACATTTAATACATTTATTGCTGTCACAAAAGCCAAATTCTCCTCATGCCCCTCCATTCCAAAAGATATTCTACGACATTTCAAAAGTCACATTTCCGAAAAGGTCTATGTAATTGTTCAATTGAATCTTTTAGAGGTTTTTTTTGGCGGCACACCACGTTCAAGACATTCTGTACATGTCAGAATGTATTAAACCTAAGTGACTTTCAGAGGTTCCAAATTTCTCAATAAATAGTGCAATTATCACCCACGTCGATATTACACTTTACCAGAACGAGACTCTCCTAAATCTTCCCCGTGGATCTTTTGTAACCCAGGTATATTCCATCAGGGACCGTTCCCTCTCATTCTCCCGGCATGTGGCCTCGGTGTCGTGGTGGGATCGGCGGTGGGGGGGCGGCGGTGAT
>JACM01032635.1:0-10772 GCA_000787095.1 Periophthalmodon schlosseri
CTAAGCACTCGCTCCGTGCTAAACCAAAGCTGCGGACTGGAAAGGGCGTTACCTTCAACAGCCTCGCTCCGGATTGGCTCTTTGGTTGCTATGACACGTGCAGTCGAACCGTTAGCTGCGAGCTTCATTTGACTGGAGCCAAACACTATGGGCGACATCACACTGCCTTAGTTCACTTCTTTATACAGACTATGGAGAAGTAGAAGTAATATACCCCCACTTTAATACCCCATAGAGGTAAAGTCTCCTCTTTAATGAGCAATACAACCAAACTAAAGAAACTGTGAAAGCTCGAATGTCACACCAACGAGAGGCACTTTTGTTTCTCTCCTTATCTCACCTTCCATTTGCTTTCGTCTCAGCGGCAGTCCCCTTTAAACTCTGTACTGGTGTGATGAGTTCATTTTCACCTGAGATTATAGACCCGCCCCCCGATGAGTCACATGTGCACTCACAGGTCTCGGGCGCGCTCGCTTTCATCCCACATTAGACTGTTCCTGTGCGTACGTGGTGTCAGTGCTGAGAATCCCGTCGATTCAGACTGAAGCTGGGGTCGATTAATTGCACCGTGACAACCCTGGAGAAGTCTAAATGAAGCTCTTTGCTACGTGGGAAGTACATCTGGATAAAATTAGCACGCTGAAAACAAAGAGCCTCGTACATTTACATGATGGGAGAGATGCTTCATTATACTCTATGGGTTTAATGACAAGTACAGGCTCCATATTGTGATACAGATGTGTGGTTTTTTTGCCTTATATTCACCTTATTCCAGAAGTTGCCGTGGACGCCGCCATCGTCATTTGGGTGTAGACTACAGAGCCGTTTTAAAGCCTCCAGAGAATCGTGAGGTGTCGACTTGTTGAAGACTACAGAGCGTTTTAAAGCCTCCAGAGAATCGTGAGGTGTCGACTTGTTGAACATACAACATTTTACACAAATCGACACTACTTTATAACAGATTTTTGAGGCGAAAATCTTTCCCAAATTCGCCATTGAAAAGAGTTGAATTTCACCTTAACCTGGAAGTGCCGCCACAAAGAAAGCACAGTTTGGAGCGTTTAGAGGCAAAAGTGGGCGGGGCTGAATAAGATCAATTAAAAACATACCAGCAATAAACAAACAAATACATGAATAATTAAATAAACTGTATATTTTGTAACATTATGGACACGACCAGTCAAATGTTTGGACACACCATCTCATTCAGTGTATTTTTTTCTTTACTTTTACCACTGAGGAGGTGTTCTGGGCATGTCCCACTGGGAGGAGGTCCCAGCGGGGGACCCAGGGCACGCTGGAGGGACTATGTTTCAGCTGGCCTGGGAACGCCTTGGGGCGGACGTGTCTGGGGTGAGGGAAGTCTGGGAGAAGAAAATGGATTGATGGATTTTTACTACTTTTACAGAAGACATCAAACATATGAAGTAAGACATATGGAATTATGTAGTAAAGCCAAAAGTTAAATAACTCTGCTAAATATTTTTCGACAAAGCAAAGGGCGGAGGATTTAAGTATGAAGTATAATAATTAAAAAAATATATTGTTTAACTTTTTTTCTTTGCTACATACTTCCATACATCTTACTTCATATATTTAATATCTCTGTTTGTATTTAAAATGTAGAAAGTAGTAAAAATAAAGAAAAAAAACTTGAGCGAGAGGCTGTGTCCATGTATGTTTTATGTATCATATGTAAAATTCTGTTTCATCCTTTTTTATTTACTTTTTTTTAAAATTTATATATAGAGAGAAAATCTATTTGTTTGTCAATAACATCATGTCAAATTGATTTCGTTTATTTATTCCACATGGTTTACTCTTCACTTTGTGCCGTGGAGAGACACTCCTTGTTTTGGCTCTGAAATTACCCATGAAAATGACTAGAATTTTCTGCAATCAAAATTAAGCCTATTCATGTGTTAATTATTCAGCTGTACACTATGTAAATCACGGAGGCCGCAGCCAACCGTCCGCTCTCGTTCACTCCCAGTTTTGGGCAAATTTTCCGTCACCAATTAACACACAGGCTTGTCTTTGGAGGGTGGTCCAGCTGCACCACGATCCCATCCATTCCTCAAACGCTTCCATACTATAGAATTCCGGGTTTGGTTTCTGTCCCTCTGTGTGTTTGTGTATTCTAATTACCAGGGTGTTGACACGGTTTTGCCCGTCCACTCCCCGTTCCACCGCTACCTGGAAGCACTAGCGGCTGTACGCTGTTCCACTGAAAGCGTGACCCTTTGATTTGATTGGCCGCCGCATTGATTGAACATAGCCTAGAGGTCTAACGCTGGGCTCGGCAAAAACACCAACCAGGCCTGTGTTGTTATGTCCTTCAACTGGGATGAAACCACAGACTGTGTAAAGAAGTGGACTAAGTGAGCGTGACGTCACCCGCAGCGTTCGGCTCCAGTCGAACGAAGCTCATCGAGGCCAGAGCGGTTACAGGGGCCGAGTTGGAGCCGAGTTCTGACCGCGAGTATCATAGCAACCAAAGAGCCAATCCAGAGCGAGGCTGTTGAAGGTAACGCCCCTTCCCGGTCGCAATGATGGTTTAAGAGGGAGCGGGCACTTAGCAACGCTGTCAATCAAACCTGTTGCTAACGCTAGCGGGAGCGACCTCGGGGAAAGAAGGCGCCTGATTCCTCTGTTATTAATGTTCATATGTTGATTTACAGACACAATAGTGAAATAAAACCCCCAGGATCATGTAGAGGGTTAATAACAACATTTAAGACCAAAATGAGTCTGACAGCAGCAGGTACAGAGAGAGGGGCGGAGTTTAACACAGAAAGTGAATTGGAGCCAGAGTGGAGCCGGAAGCGCGCTCATGCTGATTTGTATTTGTAACGCGGCGGCTCGCACGTTTGCCAGGTCCATGTACATATAGAGTCTACGGATGGAACGATCGTGATTTGTTTATCCAGTCCCTGCCCTACTTCGAACAACTTCAGTGCACTTTAAACGCAGTTAAGTGAATGCGTCCATGACTGACTGGATGTGCGCTCAACACATTAGCTTTGCATGTATAATGCACAAAGCCTCGGCTATAGATCTGAGCTGTACACCGCGAGGAGCTGAAGAGGAGGAGGGCCGGGAGGGGGAGGAAGAGGAAGAGGGGGTTGTGCTGCACGCTCTGAGAGACCTGTGTGTGTGATTTGTGTGTCAGAGGAGTCTCCATATGGACATTTCCATCCAACTCTATTCTATTTTGTCACTGTCTCAAGCTTAAGTTTATTTCTGTTGGTTGTTTTCAGATTCTGGAATGTGATGATGTCATACTCTCAGATGAGGGGGAGGAGCCAGTATTTCCCTATTGATAACATTGTATTTTGTCATGAAATATCCAAAAGGTAAATTCACAAATGTTGAACCTGATCATTTCTATTAGTGACTAGACCCAAGAACTCACTGTGTTACTGTGCTGTCGGCGCCCCCTATGGACAGCTGCACATCACACTAGAGCAGCACATTTTTTTTCATTTGTACCAAAATGACGACGCGACGCTGCCGAATCCTACGAGTATCAACGATTAAGAAAATAAAACTGGAGAAGGAAGTGCGTACGTCACAGTGGGCGTGTCACAGTGGGCGTGTCAAATGGGGGTTGATCGACAAAATGGTGTCTTGAAAATAAGACATTAAAGATTTACTCAAACATGAATCACTCCAAATACAACTTCAGGGGCTCAATCGGAAGAAACGACTAGAACATGGATAAAGATCTGAACAGTCCATTTTGCAGAATAGGTCTGATTTAAACAAAATGCATCTCAGCTCTGTAGCTTCTGAAGCCAGTGCAAAAAAGTGAGTCTTTAGTAACGATTTAAAAGTGTCAAGAGACTGTGTGGCTCTTGTGTTTAGTGGCAATTTGTTCCATATCTCGGGAAAAAGCTCGGGCTCCAGTTTTCAAGTGGGTTCTTGGGACGTTTAAAAGCAGTGGATTTGTGGACCTCATATCTACAGCTGGAGCATAAGGGGACAGCAAATCTCAAAGGTCTGGTGGGTCCAGGCCCTTTAGACATTTAAAAACAAACACTAACAATCCATATCTGATGTGTTCCTATGTTAAAGGCCTGGACCCCATTTTTCCCTTGTGTCTGAGATAAACGTGTCTTCCCCCAGTTCAGATAAAGTGTAAAAGCAGCTCTTGAAGTCAAAATAAGATGTGTGCCGGCTATTCACATTTAATTAGAAAGCATTTTATTGTTCCATAATCAGGAAGTGTGTGTTAGCATGCTAGTTGTTGGTAAATGGTTACATTTTTATACAGCGCTTTTCCACCTTCAAAGCTCAAAGCGCTTTACATCAAGGAACCACTCACCCATTCACACAGACACTGTTTATACAGCCTTTTCCACCTTCAAAGCTCAAAGCGCTTTACATCAAGGAACCACTCACCCATTCACACAGACACTGGGGCGAGGTGGGTTAAGTGTCTTGTCCAAGGACACAACAGCAGCATTCATCTGTGGGAGCTGGAATCGCACCATCAACCTGTGGGTCATTGGACAAACGCTCCACCAACTGAGCTACTGTTGCTTGATGAACTTCTGCTCGGGATAAATAAGGTAAGTGAGAACCGTTTTTCTGTTTTTCACAGTTTAAGACTAGAAATCAAGTACCATCGATAGACTGTACATATAAATGGACATAGCTAACCTGCTAGCCACCTCCAAACAGGAAGTGATCATGTGCGCTTCCAGCTCCATCGATTCTGGCTCCAATTCACTTTACATTGAATAACTGTGGCCCCTCTCTCTGTAACTGCTGCTGTCAGACTCGTCATTTTGGTCTTAAAATGTTCGTATTAACCTGCTCTACATGATTTGGTCTTAAATGTTCGTATTAACCCTCTACATGATCCTGGGGTTTTTATTTCACTATTGTGTCTGTAAATCAACATATGAACATTAATAACAGACAAATCAGGTGCCTTCTTTCCCCGAGGTCGCTCCTGCTAGCGTTAGCAACAGGTTTGATTGACAGCGTTGCTAAGCGCCCGCCTCGCTCCAGATTGGCTCTTTGGTTGCTCTGATACTCGTGGTCAGAATTCCAAATATGAAACTGGGCTCCAAATCGCCCCCTATAACTGCTCCGGCCTCGATGAGCTTCATTTGACTGGAGCCGAACGCTGCGGGTGACGTCACACTCACTCAGTCACTTCTTTTTTCTCAGCAATGGTCAAAGTACATCACAAAAATTCAGCAGGGTTTTAACTGGAGACCCTCTGGCTGGTGAACAAAAACATGACCCACTTTGACCCTGTTGCTCCAATTGTAACAAAAACCCAAATCCACTTTGCTTAATACAATTTCACTTACAATCCCTGCACCGGCTCTGGCCTAAAGCTGCTCCAAGGCATCACTAATCAAAATACTTCAACTTTTGTGTATTTTTTCATTGCCCTAAAAAAACAGATTTAAATTCACTATTATTTATTATTTTATACGGAACTCTTCACTTTCAGCCGACACTGTGAGCCCTTTTGACTTCAGAATCTCACAACTTCAGACCACAGACTGTGTAAAGAAGTGAACTAAGTGAGTGTGACGTCACCCACAGCGTTCGGCTCCCGTCAGATGAAGCTAACTGAGGCTAGAGTGGTGGGTTAGAGGGTGAATTTGGAGCCGAGTTCCATATTTGGAATTCTGACCACGAGTACCATAGCAACCAAAGAGCCAATCTGGAGCGAGGCTGTTGCAGGTAACGCCCCTTCCTCAAGTGCATAGGTACGCGGCGGCTCGCAGGTTAGCGACGCCCATTTGTACGTACAGTCTACGGTTGAGACGCATAAGACGAGGCACTTGACAACTGGTAAAACACTGCGATAACAGCCTTACGAACGGTTAACGATGTTTTAGCCTAGCCTCACTTTATCAGCAGACACTTTCCCCCCGTAACGATCAGTGGAGCCACAGTCATATAGCTAAACATTCGTACGTCTCGCGTAATCAGCGAGACTCCAATCTGTCACGGCGAGCGTCGTTTCCATCACTCCAGCTCCGCTCTGATGGTCATAACGCCATTCCGAACCAGATTTCATATGTAAGACTGTTCTGCTGGGTGCGCTCCTTCCCTGACAGTGTATGTGCAGTACTGAGGCCTGTAGCTGCGCAGATACCGGCCAAAGATTACGATGTAATTACACGCCACTTTCCTCTCCCATCTCTGTGCCTAAGAGAGAGAGGGACGGGTGGAGGGAGGGAGAGAAGGAAGGAGGCAGGGAGGCGGAGATAAGGCCCAAGCGGTGCGTTCCGTGTGGGGGAGAGATGGAGGTCGGAGGGAGTCGGTGGGGGTAGTCTAATAAGAACAGCCAGCTCGCCCCATTTCGCTTCACACTGCCGACGAACCCAAAAAACTGTCACCAATCACCCCTCTGAAATTTTGGCCCCGACGTTTTTCGCGATTTACCGAGTCGGTTGCCACGGAGACGGATCCGAAACACGCACGCGCCCGTCCCGCGTGACATATTATGGGCGGCGGCGGAGGGGGGGCGGGGGTACACTTACGCCCTGAGCGCTGAGCGTTAGGTTAATCCCTCCTCTCATTTAAATGTAAAGTCAGCAAAAGAAAGTCATTGTGCAGAAGTGCCAGAAGTCGATGAGCGCGGGTTTGGCAGAGAATTTCCCATACGCACATCAAAAACTACATTAATGGTAGAAAAAAAACTTATGAATTTAAATCAAGAAATTCTGGGGAGGCTGCGTTTTTGCCCAGAGGTTCAAACATAAAGTAAAGGTGATTTGGCGACTTAAACCTGAAAAGAATCTATAAGTACTTTTGCTCCGCTCACGTCAAGTTTGAATTCATTTTGGGAATTCGCCAAGTCCTGGTGTCCCAAGTCGAGGATGTCAAAATGGAAGAAGATGGAGAAAGCTGTGGCGGCTGACGCTTCTGCAGATCGGATGGTATCGGGTATCGGAGTCCAAATATCGGTTTAGTCGATATCCTGGTTGGACATACTGTATAAACTGATGTGATAAGACTATTTACTGGTCATAGTTGGCTCCGAAAGACTCATAATGTTTGAACTTTTATTGATTTAAGTTGTTCTGCCGTTACTTGAGGGATAAGTAACAGTTACATAACATGTTTGGATCAGGTTTGTCTTGTTTTATTTTAGTTTAAAGGTAATAAATTGTGTTTTCCGTCTCTGCTCTGGTATCGGCTGATATCGGGGATCGGCAGATACTTAAAGCATCTTTAGTTTGTAGCTAAAATGGCAGGATGAAGGAGGGGAGAGAGAGTACCAAAGATCGCTGGATCTGATTGGTTGACAAAACAGGTGAAGATTACAGGTGCACGATATGGGCGTCAGTGGCTCAGTTGGTAGAGCGTGTGCCCACTGATCTGTCCTGAATAAATCCCGGTTAAGTTATTGTTCTGTTTTTATATTTCTATGTGTTTTTAGACACTGAGCCCGTGTGAATGTTTGAATGTTTGATTATGTGCTACAAAAGTCACCTGAAGGTTGGCGGTTCAAATCCTTTCGCAGCTCTCGACATAAACATCATTGGTCGAGCGGTCAGATCCGCTGACCCGCAGGTTGGCGGCGCGATTCCAGCTCCCACAGGTGGATGCTGTCACTGTGTCCTTGGGCAAGACACATAACCCCCCTCGCCCCAGTGTCTCTTTACACCGGTGTATGAATGTGCGAGTGAATGGGTGAGTGGTTCCTTCATGTAAAGCACTTTGAGTCTTAAAGATGGAAAAGCGTTGTATAAAAATATGACCGTTTACCATTTGGATTTTGATTAATCAAGAAGCGCTAACCACTCTGCCACAGCTCTAGTTCTATAGGACATAAGTTATATTTGTGTCATACTTTTTAAACTTCGTGACGACTTAACTTTCGACCCTCAAAATGTCACATGTTACCCATCGTGTTCGCTAATTTGCGCCTAAATCAAAGCACGTCTCCTAATTATTACCACAGGCTCGTTCAAAATATCCAAATAACAAACACCCGCTTTTCTGTCGATATCCAAACGTGTCTGTTTGTTGTTTGAAAATGCCACGCTGATATTATGACACTAACGTATTTGGAATAACAACCTCATTATTTCCGTGTGTCACTGTACATGTAAATATACCGGCTCCGTTCCGATTGGCTGTTCTCCGAGATACAAACTTGTCATTTTACTTGAGTCTTCCCCGGTCTGCAGCGCGCAAATTCAGTTTCCGCGCGCACCTGGGGAATAATTTGCCGAAAGCACTTGTAATCCCGTCAATATCTCCCCCGTACTTCAATATTCCTTGTTTTCCCGCTTCTTTCCGCGGCGCTCGCACACTGTTTCCCTCTAGTTCCCGCGGTGACATTTTTAGGTCACCCCTCTCATTCACTTTCATCATCTTGAGCCTGGCACGTCGGTTGGCACAGCTGCGGCTCGGAGCTCGGAGCTGGTGAACGGTGGGATGCGGAGCCGGAATAAGCCTCTGGGGAGCGGCATCTCAGCCCGATGATCTTCCTGGTTGTTCCTCCTCGCTCCCGCCGGCTCTCGTTTGAAGCCGGGGATGCCCGTGTTCGTCGGGGAAGGAGGCAGCTGTCGCAAACGCACCTATAGCTCAGATCAGCACCTATACGGCTCGTCATATGGCGTTCGCGTGCGGCGCCGCTGTCAAAGTGTTAGCCCTCGGAGAAATGAAAGGGAAAAGGAATTCTGCCAATTAGGGGCTTTATAAACCTATGGGAAGCTCGCTCATGAAGGTGGAGGTGTTTGTGTGACCCCTCAGTCGTCCAGGTGGGGTCCAGAGCAAATTATTACAGTATTTCATTCATAAAATATAAAAAGACATCAGTGTTGTAAAGTTAAATATACAAGAAATGAATCAAAAGGAGCAGAAAGAAGAGCAGGTGAGTAGGAGAGGCAAGTTTATTTGTACAAATTGGTACAAAGTAATTGGTACAAAAGTATTGGTACAAAGTAATTTAAAGTGTTTTACAGAATAAGAAAGACATTCAAATCAAAACATAAATAATCTTATGTTATTTGCCGCTTTTGCTCATAATTCTTACCGTATTTTCCGGACTATAAGTCGCATTTTTTTCATAGTTTGTCCGGGGGTGCGACTTATACTCAGATGCGACTTATATGTGAAATTATTCAAATATATAATTTCACATCTTCATTACTGTCACACTGAAATCGCAAGATTTCTAGGCTCGTACCAGTATCTACTATGCGGCGCTTCATCTACCTCCGGAGTGGGCGGAGTTGTTCAGAAGCGACACTGAGGATGAAGAATTCATTGGATTTAGTGATTTGGAGTGAGATCGAGAGTAAACTTGTTATCTTTTTTTTTATGTTTTAGTCTGATTAACTGTTAATATCTTACGTTAACACACCAGACACGTGTTCAGTTCACTGTCTGTGCTTCATGTAGCTGAATAAATATAAATGTGTTACGTTAGCGTGATGTACTGATATTCAGCCTGTTGTTCTCTATTTTATTGTTATTATTATAATTTGCCTTTAAAGATAAAATGTCTGTTCTTGGTCTTGGATTTTGTAAAATAAATTTCCCCCCAAAAATGTGACTTATCGTCCAGTGCGACTTATATATGTTTTTTCTTCATTATTATGCATTTTTTGACTGGTGCGACTTATAGTCCGGAAAATACGATATGAAGAGCTTATCAACTTAATGGTGCCTGTTTTAGGTTTTGGACGTGTCGCTCAAACCACGTCGTCACTTTTCCTTTGCTGTGGATAAAGATGAAATGAGTCTAAAACATTTGGGATCCTAAAGGAGAGAAAACAGATCAAACTAAACGTGAGCTGTGTGAGTGCAGAGTCACTCTCTGGAGGAGGCCTGTCACCTGCATGTTTCCATGGAAATAGAAAATTAAAACCACACTGCGGAACATTCTCCATGCAGATGCGTTTTAAGCCATACTGTGGAATATTATAGCCAAAGTAACAACATTTCCATGGAGACGAGCTCATGGAGGCCCAGCTTGAAGATGTAAGTCCACGCCCAGTAAGGACACAGGTTTTTCAGAATAAGACAAGTATCCAATATAAATAAACATGCTTTTATTTTGGTATTTTTTTTAATGTTACACGGTGGTTGATGCATTTTTTTAAACTTGAAAAATGTATAAACACTAAATTGGGTCAAAATTAAAATACATTGAAATAATTTTGTCTAAGTTTAAATTTGGCCAAACCAAAACTACTCCAAATCTACATGAGAACTAATCAAAAAATATAAAAAAAAATATACCAGGATTAAGTTCTTAGAAATGATCCAAATGATTCTAGTGAAGGTGTATGGAAAAACACAGTGGAGCATTTCCTGTATTACCACGTGACATCACAAGGTGGAACAGAGTGTTTTCTGTTTGTGCCTAAATCTGCAGGGTTTGTGTGTTAAACATGTGTGAATGAAACAAAACACAACTCCAGGTCTGTTTGTGACGAGGAAACGACACAAGAACAGATCAGAAAGTAGCGTAATTTGGGACGTTTAATGAGCTAAACTAGAAACTTAAACTGGACTAAAATAAAACCAAAGCAGGACTAATCAAGCTCGAATTAAACTAACCTGAGACAAAAACCAGGCCTGACCTCACCTGTCGTATGTACCCCCCATGTTCCGCACGAGACGCTGCTGTCAAACTTCCAGTAAGAAACAAACACATTCCCTCAGACTGGAATAGTTTTAATCCCGTTTTGGAGCGAAAGGAGGAAGAGGAGGGGCAGAGTTTCTCCAGGATCAAAAGCTTTCATGGGATTTTGGCGCCGGGATGCTGGTATCTGTGT
>JACM01062965.1:0-10614 GCA_000787095.1 Periophthalmodon schlosseri
GCCAACTGATTACTCTTAACGTGTGTTATTATTTTACAATGCTTTTTTTTTTTTTTTTACAGGTGACTAACCTGGTGGTTTTCCGGGACAGCACTGCTGGGATGTTGTTTGAGCACACTGGAGTGGATGGGATGGTAGCCTGTCTTGTGACTAAGGGGATCTACGATCTGTCTGAGACTGTGGACTTCAGTCGAGTCCATGGTGACTCTCCAAACATGAATGGGTCTGTCACTTCTGTTGTGCCAGTTTCTATAACACTGCCTTTAGAAGGTGTGAAATACCAACCAATTTCCAACCGAAAACGCACATACCCCATTCTCTCCTTTGACCTGCCCTCCTATCCTGATGTGCTGGCCACCCTCAGTGGGCACAGAGGCCTGTATGACGCCTGGATCACCTTCTCACTGCAGCTCTCCCTAAGGCAGACTCAAGGGGAGTCTGCTTCCAATCACATCCTGGTCACGCCCACCCATATGCGCCACTATAAACACGGCCGATGTGACCCCACCTACTCACTCACCAGCCATTCACGCAGGCTGATTGATGCGATAGCTTCTAGTATGAGCCCCGATAACACAGTCCAGTGTACTTCGGACCTCTTACAGCTGTTCCATGTTGCATTTCTAGAGCACAAAGCCCTGATCAAAAACACTAAAAACGGGCGAGGAGTGGGCCCTCATCTGGCTGCTCTGCGGAGGTCCTTGCCCTCTGACAACCCTCTGAGGAGGTTCTTTGACCCCTTCGGCTGCCCCTCTGTGTACCTCTCAGGTACACTGCTCGATGGTGTGGAGTGCATTGTTGGCAACGTTTATGCTCAAAACCAACTCTCAGTAACATACTTTGGAAACAAAGACAAAGTTCGCATTCTGCTGAATGCCAAAGGGACCTTTACTCAGACCTTGGACAGTCTCAAGGAAAATCTGAAGTCAAATCTGCAGTTAGTCCAGCTCATAGCGCTGAGGTATTCCATTGCCTGTCAGATGGGGGCTCTAGAATGTCTTCTACAAAAGGGTCAAACTGATAAAATGAATGGAGAACTGTGTTACACAGATAGTTCCGACATTAGCCAAAGCAATCATGATTTTGCCCCCAACACCATTCCTAACTACACGTTGTTAATCCATGGTGGGGCTGGAGAGGACATGATGTTGAATCCCTTGGTAGTTGGAATTATTGAGTTTGCTTTAGAGACAGCTTTAACTGTTGGATCTCAGGTTCTCCAACAAGGTGGCAAGAGTGTAGATGCTGTTCAGAGGTCAGTGGAGGCGCTGGAGAACTGCTTCCTGTTTAACGCCGGAAAAGGTTCTGTATTCAACAAGGAAGGCAAGCATGAACTGGAAGCCAGCATTGTAGACGGCAGATCCATGAAGTCAGGGTCTGTTGCCTGTGTAGAGCATCTTAAGAACCCAATCAAAGCAGCCAGGAGTGTCATGGATAAATGCCAGCATGCACTGCTTGTAGGACAGGGGGCAGAGGAGTTTTGGCAGGGGCAAGGTGAGAGGGACAAGCCAGTTGATTCCAAGTATTTCCACACCTATATAAGGCATGGACAACTGACGGCCAAGCTCTGTAATGACAACAACCAGAAAAACAATCACCCTCAAACAGTAGGAGCAGTAGCTTTAGATGTAGAGCAAGATTTAGCTGCTGCAACCTCTACCGGTGGGCTTGTGGGGAAATTAAAGGGGCGAGTTGGGGATACCGCAGTGGTTGGAGCAGGCGTGTACGCGGACGACAGCTTAGCGGTCTCCTGCTCTGGTGATGGCGACGTGTTTCTCAGGCAGTCAGTTGCACAAAAAATAGCTAGCCTCTACCACCACAAAGGGTACAGTCTCAGGCAAGCTTGCAGAGAGGTGATGGAGGATAACCTGAAAGGAGTGTGCGCAGGGGTCATCGCTGTTGACTGTAAGGGTAATACCGTGATAGAAACTAATGCCGCCGTTATGTTCGTGGGGTCAATGATAAATGGTATCCCTCGAGTAGAGGCTTTTAGGCCCTTAAAGAGTGTCTCACATGCAATTTGGGAATCGGATGAGCTTGTGGCATACCTGCATCCCAACCCCTGGACACCAGGCGCAACTGTTTTGACTCGAAAAACCTTAAGTGGGGCAGAGAGCATTTTCGACTTACCGCTAGCTGACTACATGATCATGCTTGAGACAGCAAAAACTGTGTCGCACCTGTTGTGTCAGAGGTTTGCAGCACAGCGGTGTTCTCTTGTTTTTTACCCATCACAGGACCATCCAGCACAAATCAGACTGCTGCCTCTACATGGTCTCTCTCCCAAGTGGCAGCCTCATCTAGCAGCCGATGAAGAATTCAACACTTACGATCCCGGTTTTTGTACGTCAAAAAGTGGTCCTAAATGGAACTCTGAAGAACTAACCAAAGTCCAGGCTAAGATAAAAAATGGCTTACCAACACCAAACGCCCCACCTTGCTTCGACTTCCATGGCGACCCTGATCATGATAACCTCTTCAGCCGCATTGTCCGTGGAGTGCAGCAGCAGTGGAGAGTTTGGGAAGACAGCTCTCATGTTGCATTTCTGACCCCATACCCAAACACCCCTGGGTGCACCGTCATAGTCCCACGTAAACCTCTGCCAAGCGACATCTTCAGTCTAGAGAACGCTGACTACAAGGCCCTGATCTTGGCCACTTATAAGGTAGCTCGACTTATCCAAGAAGGGATGCAAGCACGAGCCGTGGCTATGATCTTTGAAGGATTCGAGATTGACTATGCTCATGCTAAGCTGATTCCCCTGCTGCCTGCTCCGAGTGATGCCAAGCTAGGTAAAATACAAGTGGAATCCTTTGAAACCTACCCCGGATATGTATCATCGGTTGATGGTCCATGTGCCGATTTAGACAACCTGAAAACAGTTCACGCTAAAATCACCCAGTGCCGACCTCCACACTCATGGCAGCTCCCCCAGTCACACGCGACAACCGCCATAAAAAGCGACTGGTACCGCAATCTTTTCCAAATTCAAAATACACTCTTCCACAGCACTGTAGAGTATTTCCACAACAACTGCCAGTACTCATACGCCCTTACGCCTTTGACAACCGACACGATCTCTTCACCCATGGGTCTTGGCTCAGATTCCGAGCCCGTGTCCATTAACCTCTTGGGTCATGACGTCTACCTGGCTGACTCCATGCAGTTCGTCCTCGAATATTTCCTTCGATTTCAGGATGATCTTCCAGGGGCATACTATATATCCCCCAGCTTCAGAGGGGAGGATCCAGACAACACACATTTGAACCAGTTCTACCATGTTGAGTGCGAACTGCTAGGCAATATGGACAATGCCATTTCCATTGCAGAGGGATACATTGCTCATCTGACCAAGGCCATGCTGAAAAAGCACTCCGATATCATTCTCAAAACAGCAGGTAGCCTTTCACACACCGCAGCTCTGCTCAGTAAGCTGGAAGGAAAGAATCCACTACCAAGGGTGTCACTGGACGAGGCCATTCCCATGATGACCTCTCCTGACTGCCTAGAGTGGGTGCAAGATGGCCAACCGCAATTTGGTCGAAAGCTCACCCGAAAAGGAGAGCATCTTTTGATAGAGAAGTTTGGCGGCGCAGTGTGGTTAACTGAAATGGACCACCTAGCTGTTCCCTTTTACCAAGCCTATGTTGAGAGTTCAGGAAGAAGAAAGGCCAAAGCTGCAGATCTCCTGATCGGACTAGGTGAGACAGTAGGGTTAGGAGAACGTCACTCCTCACCAGCTCTGGTACAAGATGCCCTCAAACACCACGCTGTGCCCGAGGACTCGTACAAATGGTACATCAGCATGAGGCAGGTCAAGCCCCTCCTCACCAGTGGGTGGGGCATGGGGACTGAGCGCTTCCTGTGCTGGCTGCTGCAGCATGATGACATCAGGGATATGCATATAATCCCTCGAATGAAAGGAACCAAGTACATGCCCTGAGTCTAAATATATCCAGAGAAAAAAAATAACAATATCCGAATCCCATGATATGGCATTATCAGTAGGCTATGTTCACCTCTCAAAACAAGCATTATTGTCAGTTTGCAAGGTTGCGAGATTCGCTGTATTAAGGACACATATTGTGCAATAATAGACCTTTTGGCCATGTCATAACATTGTTCCCTCATCAAAAACAAATCTACAGTATTTGGTTTCTCTCATGCTTTTTTCATTCACTCTGTATAAGTCACAGGTACAAATTCTGCACAGTTATAAAGTCCATAAATCATCACTAGACTCGTTATGAGAATTTTTGCCATCAAATTGCATTCATTACAACTGCATGCTAATATTAGCATGTTAAGCATGCTTTAGTTTTTTTTTCTCATGGCTGCTAGTAGCCGGCACACTAAAACCAAAGGCAAAACAATGTATTTTCTATACATAAGCTTTATTTGAAGGTCTAAAACACAAAAAGCAAAGGTATTCAAAAGCAAAGGCCAATAAAAGTATGAATAATGCATAATATTTGTATTTTAAAATATTCCCTGTCACACAAATGTGGTATTTTTATTGTTTAATAAAGGCACATTATGTAACTTTTCTGGTGGAGTCTGCTTCATGCTAAGGCTAAGTTACAGGTCAGATCTGTGGAGAGGCGAGTCAGCTCACAGTGTCTTTAACAGTATTTCTATGTTGATATGCACTGAAATGGAGCAAAGTATAAGAGTTAATTTTCCATTGTTTACCATACTGCCTCAAAAAAGCAATGCATTTTACAAACTGATATTGAACAAATCATAGTAAATAATACAAAATAAGCCATTTTGTTTGACTCTGGGATTGTTTGACTTTTTTTTTTTTTATATTTTGATCATTTGAACTTCATTATTCATAAATGTGACCTATGCTGGTACAGTATGTTTTCTTCCACTTTGCATTTATGTAAGAACGCATGTGATCTGATTATACAACAACACAGTTAATGTAGACTTTTCATTTTAAGATCATTTTGTGGTGAATTTGAGCAAATGAGTATTTTGATTATCTTTCAATCATGCTTACATATTGTCTGTGTATTCTGTTATTTCTTATGTATTTAAAAAGAATGCTGAAACGTATATGTGTCATTGTTCATTTTTTTCATATGAGCATAAAGAAAAGAAATAATAAAAAATATTGTTAAATTGGTGTCACTATAACAATAAATTAATATTTAAACTTACAGAACTGTAAACTAAATACAATTAGATTAGCCTGGGTAGTGAGACCAATCTTGGGTTAGTTCTGGTTTAAGACCTAGATCTTGTTTAATCCTACTTCTGTACCTGACCTGGTTCTAGTCCTACTAGGCTAAGTATTCACTTGTGACAAGACTCACTTGTGACCACACAACCGTGGTTACAATGGTTGTGTTTGGCTTCTCTTGCGTCCAACTGGCTGGCACACTGAGTAGTTTAGAAACGTTTTTTATTTCTTTCTTAAATTTTGTAGGCTATTTAATATTTTGGGATTTTAATCAATTTTTCAACTAAAAAGTGCAGCTTGTGCAGTTTAAAGGTGAGAAGTTAAGGACTATTGGATTGTGTGATTTGAGCAGTTTGTTTTTTCCAGTATCCATGGCAACTCTGCATGAAGCTAGCTATGCTAGCCAGCTAGCTCTGAAGTGCTACAGACTTTTTACAACAGTGCAACGGGCTTTCTACACCAAATATGGCAGAAGATGTTCCAGAGGATACACTTCTATGGAATGGTCTCATCACAAACTGAAACAACAGAGCAAAGTGACAGTGAGGCTTAGAAGAGGCTGTCCTGTTGTGTCTCTAGAGTTCACCTGGCTCCCCTGGAGACTGCTGTGATGCTGCAGGACACAGAGGACAGAGAGGAGGGACACTTTTATCCTGAGGGCTATTACCACCCTCACACTGCCTTGACATTGGATCTGATGACTTTACCTGTGGAGCTACATTGAGACGTAACGTATCCACATACGTATGTGGATGTTAAAAACAAACACCGTTCAGGCCTCACAGACGACAGCTTACAGTCCTGCGTAAAGATGAAAGTGAGCCCCCAATTTGCAGATGCTGTGCGCAGAGGTTTAGGACCAGAAGTCTCATTAACCAGGTAAAATAAATATTTATGCAGATATTTTGCTTCATGGATTTCATAGGCAACACACTATAGTTGTTTATACAAAGCGTAAAGGTAAAAAAAACCCAATATATACAGTGTTATCTTCATTTCAGATGCCAAAAAGTATTTGCGGCTCCCAGTGTTTTCTTTTCCGTGGAAACTGCGTCCAAATGGCTCTTTGTGTGCTAAAGTTTGCCGACCCCTGGTATAGCATGTGGTCTCCATGGAGATTGTAGAAAGTATTCTGTCCCATAGGACTATTGTAACCCTGGCAAACCACGTGCATTCATGGCCAGCCAGCCCTGAGCATTCTTGCTATTAAACTAAACAAGTATTATTTTTGCATTGTAATCAATCTGCTAAACCGTTATACTGTCTCTGTCTCTCTCTCTCCTGGTCATGCCACATCCATACTGTACTGTGCCTATTGTATCATTTAGATATCAAAATATATTTGATTTTGGCCAAAGTGTGATGACATTTTGAAACTTGTGAATGCAGCTGCGTGGGCAGAGGTGGGTAGATTAGCCAGAAATTGTACTCAAGTAAACGCAATGTTACTTCAAAATAGTATTGCTCAAGTATAAGTAGAAAATAGTGATCCAAGAAATTATTCAAGTAAGAGTAAAAAAGTATTTGGGAAAAGTAAAAGTAACTCAAAGAGTAACTGTCAGGACATAAGATCTGATTTATAATTTGAAGTGAATGTAATTTGAAAGACAAAACATTAAATAATTTACAAAATCAGGTATTTTCAAAGGATAGACACAAAATGAGAAAAACTAAATTATATCTGAAGGAGCAGTGCAAGAAACACAAATGTTCAAATAATTTCATATTGTCAACATAAAGCTTTTGTTGCAGAAAACCAAATGTTCAAATAATTTCATATTGTCAACATAAAGCTTTTGTCACTTGTAGACTTACTCACACTGGGAAGAGGAACCAAAACTTTTACTCAAGTAAGAGTACTGTTACTTCAATAAAACTTACTCAAGCAGGAGTAAAAGTATACTGTTAACTACTAACAGTACTAAAGTACTGTGAAAAGTAAAATTTCTTTAAAAAGAGCAAATGTAAGGGAGTAAATGTAATGGAGTACTACCCACTTCTGCGCATGGGAGGGACAGCAGTAAAGTGGATTAGTAAATAAGAGTCAGCCTTTCCTCATTGAGGCCAGACCCTGTGCTTTCACTGGGACTGAGTGAGCCTCTCTCTCTGCGCGTTCTTCTGCTACAGCTGACCGGACCACCACAAAGTGACCAGAACAAAGTGAAAAGTGACCAGCACGGCTCCCACAGCGTCAGGTAAGCCTGCTCTGTACCTGTGTCCCACCCCTCTGTGCAGAGGCTCTCAGCTCTAGGTTTACACAGAGCCTTAAATGGCCCATTTTACGCTATTTTCTAATCTATGTTATGATGTTTTCTCATCACAAACATACCTGGAGTTGTTGTGTTACATTCATTCATGTTTAACACACAAATCCTGCATATTTAGGCTGAGTTCTTCTCTCAAACAGAAAACATTCTGTTCCACCCTGTGATGTCATGCAGTAATACAGGAAGTGCTCCACTGTGTTTTTAAACTCCATACACCTTCACTAGAATCATTTGGATCATTTCTGCCCTGGAATTGCCAATCTCTACCAAACAAAAGGTAAAAGATAGCTGTTAACTTGAAAACTACCACTTAATGACATCGCAAGGTGGAATAGAGCATTTTGTGCTTTGGAGATGTAGACATTTTAATAATGCAGGATTAGTAAAACATGTGTGAATAAAAAAAACTCCAGGGATGTTTTTGATGAGGTTACAAAATTATAATATGGCTAAAAGCTTTCGTGTAAGATAGGATCTTTAAAATTAATGCATGTAGTACATGACTTGTTTTTTTAAAGGGCACATATTATGTTAATTTTGGATCTATGTTATAATTTTATTTCCTCATCACAAACATATGTGGAGTTGTGTTTTGTTTCATTCACACATGTTTAACACACAAATCTTGCAGATTTAGACTGAGTTCTTCTCTCATACTCAAAACACTTTGTTCCATCTTGTGATGTCATGAATTGGTAATACACAGTGGAAGTGCTCCACTGTGCTTTAAAACTCCATACATCTTCACTAGAATCATTTGAAAATTTGCTGCCCTGAAAATGCCTAACTTTGAAGCCACAGCTTTAGCTTGAGCCTCGTTGAATGTCCTTTGTTAGTGCACCAGAAGATTTTGTAGACTTTCTGTGGCAACCTCAACTGAAATAAAGTTTAAACTTAACTTTAAGCAAATATTTAAGGTTATTTTAGTAAAGCAGTTCAATTCAGGCTAAAAATAAAAATTAAAACAAAAATAATAATAAAAACTACCATTTAATGCCATACCATCTCTTTGTTATTCAAACTCTAAATTGAGCACGTTTATATACGCTGGAATGTCCTGGTTTTGGGCCTTATCCCGGTTATGACAGTATTGTTTGTTTTTATACTGCATGTGCTGAGAGAAACCAGGGGAATACTCACATCCCTGTACATGAGTATCCGGGACACTCAGGGTGGGAGCTATTTACAGAAAAGCTTTCATTATAAGGTGTTGAAAAACATGGCAGAGTGTACAAAGGATTGTATTGTACAGTATCTTTTGCTATATTTTGTTTATAAAATATTTAAAAGCCCTGGTTGAAGTTAGTCATTTTGGGAAAATTGATGCTCCTTTTACTTCAGTTCACACATCATGCTCAGTACTGTGTTCACATATTGCAATGGGCCCGGGTAGTTACAGTTTCATTCATTCTCTATGGGGAATTGTAGCCGTGATGAAATAAAATAAATCTATATTTAAAGATCAAACAGTGGACAGTGAGTTACAGATGGACAGTCATTCATCACACACAAAAGTACAAAATCAGTATGGGACACTATCTACATTTACATGCACAGAAGTCCGAGTGCATTAAATAACTAAATTCAAATCACATTTGCCCCAAAACCTTGTCCCAGTCTATGCTCACATTGTGTAAAAATGTGCTCCGACCTCACTCACTTGTTTTAGTGTTGTTCCCTCGTCCCTCCACGCTCCCATGTAGTTTTAATTTGTTTGGTAGATTACATTGGGAACATTTATTAGTGATTTTGCCTTTGCCTTAGTGCCGTGGTCTGCTAGCTAGCGACCTGTGGGTCAGGTATGTACCCGGGCGTAAAGGCTTGACACCATGCGTCAGCGCCTTGCAGTAATGGTAGGATAGTGGTCAGGGTTTGGGGTTATGTTGAAGTTTGGTTAACTGTACTCACTCACTGCATTTTATAGGTTCAGCCGAAGATGCATGGAGCGATAGCTGGAGCACGCCCATCTTGTCTGATGCCTGGACTGAACTGTCGGCTGTAATGGACTCTATCATAACTGCTGTTACTACCATGCACTTTATATGAATGTCATACTAACTTGAACTAAATTAAGATTATATAATACTGGAACTAGCCTATGCTACCTTTTAATTGTAAGCTACAAATAGAAAAGAGCTTCACTCCTCGGTTACATTTGTATAAATAATTTGATTGATTTGATTTTGGTTAGGGTCAGATAATCACTGGAGTCCATTTCACAAAAAGCATTTGTTCCACATACATCATAATGGGTATGATTTTTAATAGGGATACTGTGGTGACATATTACTTGCAGATTGTAATCAGATCTTCTCTTGTCTTCCTCCTATACTGTTAAAAGTTCATGTCCATTCAATTTACGACCATGGGGGTAGCAAAACAAGACAGCGGATTAGGGTTTGGCGCAGCCACTTAAACGGCTGGCTCAGTTTTATACAACTAAACTACAATGAAACATACCGACCACAGGTTTACAGCTTCACACAAGCCTCAGGAGAGATGTGAGCACACTCAAGAGACTATCAGGGACACACAACCCGACCTACGGCAATAAATGTTGAAGCGTTCTCCTGTTTCTCCAGCATCGCTGCAAAAATGTTCACATTAGGGCCCAATTCGATATTAATTTGTCCAAGGAGTATGAGGTTAGTTTTGTACTTGCTAACACCAAGCTCCCAAGCACAAATCTAACATGACCAGGACCCGGAAGTAAACACAGGCCAGAGAACAAGCAAGGCTATAGGGCAGATTTTTATTAGCTATTAAACAGATCCATACTGCTACACTTGGTTGGCAGCATATGCTTATTTTCTTCTTTCTCCTCCTCAGGCATATACTGGACAGAATGAACCTCCTGGACTACCCCATCCCAGAGCTGGATGCGACCTTGCAGGAGGTGGGCCGGGTGTTGCAGCTCACACTCCCTCCTGATCTGTACCTGGAGTACAAAACCACACTGGACCAGCAAAGGCAGCTACTGCAGGATGCTCAACAGAAACTAGCCAGCAGAGCGGCCGGCCAGGAGAACTGGGTGACGGAGCAGTTTAAGAAAGCCTTACTGTCATGTGCTGACCCCCTGCCCACCTCCACGGCCCTGCCAGTGGTCCTACTACCCGCCAAAGAGAAGGCCTGCTCCCAGTTGAGCAGGGCGGCCG
>JACM01017640.1:0-36075 GCA_000787095.1 Periophthalmodon schlosseri
AAACAAAATATCTGTACTGCACAAATTTTGCTCTAATGCATGGGAGGCATTAGCTACAGGGCCTTTAATGCTTATTTTTGTAACTGATTGGACCTATAATTTTAATTTTAATTTCATTTTGGATAAATTGCACAGCCCTAACCAGAAATGTAATCTAAAACCTCAAATAGCATCAGACCATCACAAATACCAGATTGTGACAGTAAAAACTTGGCACTTGGGGGTGTGAGGAGAGAAGCCAACACAGTGGAGTTTTGCCAGCTCTGGACTGGACAAATATGAACTGCACATTAATATCACATTTGGAGATGATAATGAGCAGTTCTCTCCAGTACACAGCCAATATAAGTTTAGAAACGGAGAAAGACCAACACTTAAGGAAATTAATGAACCAAGTCATCATAAAACAACATCACTTTTTATCTTGTCCCTTGTACAAATTTAGCTTTTTTAAAATTGTATGCAGAATAAATTACATACAGATTTATACCTTACTCCATAGCTGTACAACAACAACAACAACAACAACATCAACAACAACTAACTACTACTGCTTCTACTACTACTACTACTACTACTGTTTTTGCTACAGCTGTTACTACTATTACTACTACTACTACTACTGTTTTTGCTACAGCTGTTACTACTATTACTACTACTACTACTACTGTTTTTGCTATGGCTATTAATAACTATACTACTACAATTACTACTACTGTTACTACTACTACTACTACTACTACCACTGCTACTGCAATTACTACTACATAGTCTATTCCATAGTATTAGAAACAGACCACTTGGCCAATATATCAGGCTGATATTTGCTCTTTTTAGCATAACTGCTATTGGCTTTAAATCTTTAGCAGTGACCAATATTTTGTTTGGGCCAACCAGCGGCCTAATAATATGCATGAAGCTTTGTGAAGCAGGTTTGTGAACCAGTTTGCAGTCACTTCAGATTATATAATTTGGGGAAAATAAGCAAAATCATCCTTACATATCGGCCCAAAAATATTGCCAGATTTAATCGGCTTCTTTGAATTGTTAACAATTGGCATAGGCCTTGAAAAAAAACATATTTGTTGATCTCTACACAGTATGTAGCTTTCTGAGACGGAAAGGGCATCTGACATAAACTTTCCTCTTTAAAAACTGACAATAAGCTTGCAATGATAACATCTATTTATCAGGGCTGTGTTGCATTTCAGAACAGTCTGTTTCTTTCCCTGTACAAAGACTTCCTGTGGAGTTAGCAGATCAGAAAACTCTCCCTCAGGATTACACTCATGTCCTCCCAGCCTCTGTGATGGACGTTCAGGCAGAAAACTAGAATAAACCCCCAAATCCTGTTGCATTCTGGGTATTTTATGGAACGTATTTTGGGCTGCCTAACTGCCAACAAATAATGCACTTACCATATTAACTGTGCAAATAATGTTTGAGGGTCTTCTATGTAACTTTTCTGGTGGAGAATATGCCACTTGCTTGTCTCCATGGAGATGTTAATGCATTGCCTGAAATGTCGTATTAAACTTGTATCTTGCATTTACTCAATTACAGTGCTTTTATTGCCCAAAATACCATGCATACTTATTGTGAAATCTGGCAGAACTGACCTGTAAATTGGTCTACTGGTGTCACCTGCATGTCTCCATGGAGGTAGATAAGTTTAATGCCATACTGTGGAACATTCCTAGCAAAGCAATAACATTCCCGTGGTGACAAGAAGGTGATGACATCCCATCAGAAAAGTTACATAATGCACCTTAAACCAAGACTAGCTCAAAAGCCTTCTCACAGAATTAAACCTGGACTAAATTAGCTCTAGACCAATGAATTCCCTCCCTACATAATCTCACATTAACGCAGATTTTTGTTCTACCTGCTTTTGTGATGGAAGATGCGGCAAATATATCCATGCAATTGATTTGAAATAAACTAAAGAAAAATTGTGATCCCATAACATGGTTTAATACAGGATGAATTCTTAGCTTTGGAACTGCCAACCTACAATATCGTACCTGTATGATATATGGATTTACTGTTGGCAGAACACATAGACCATGACAGGTAAATTTTTAGAGGTTTAAATGGGTTTAAATGGCTCATATTTTTAGATTATACTAATTCAAAGAGCAGGTATCTTTTAACCACCCACAGTTTGGTTAAATGAGGCTATAGTTGCAATAGAAACTAAACACAAGCTTAAAGTAAGAACAAGTCTCACAAAGTTTTAGACAAGTCAAGTTTTAGATTTAAAGATGCATTACGTAACATTTCTGGTCGGCCACCTGCTTGTCTCCATGGAGATGTTATCACTTTGACTAGAATGCATTAGTATGACATTAAATTTATTTCCATGAAGACAAGCAGATGGCACTACAAGGTTTGAATTACAGGTCAAGTCTGTGGAGAGTTGGCCCTGCACACAGTAAGAATGCATGATTTCAAAATATTTTTATATAGCAATGAAATAGCAGCAATTTAGTACATGCAAGATAGCTACGTTTAATGCTGTACTGTGGAACATTCCAGGCAAAACAATAACATCTTCATGGAAAGTGCTTGACCAGAAAAGTTACATAGTACAGCTTAAAATGTGCAGTATGTAAGAAGCCAGCCCGTCTCCATGGAGATGTTATACCTTGTCCTAACCCAGGAATGTAAGTATGGTATTAAACCGTGGAAACAAGCAGGTAACGGCAGGGCAAGTCAGATCTGTGGAGAGACGCTCACAGTAACAATGCGTGTTTTTTGTAATTGATTAAATACATAGAAGCTAGATATGTTTAATATCATAATGAGACATTCCAAGCAAAACAATGGCATTTTAATGGAGACAAGCAGGCAATGGATCCTCCACCAGAAAAGTTACTTTTAATACCTTTAACTTGAGCATTAATACCTTACTACTTGAGCATCTTACCTGTACATGAATGGAGCCACTGTGGCCGTGTTGGGGTGGTTGTGCTGCTGTTGCTGGGGCAGTTGGACAACTCCGTTACCTCCCTGACCCGCCCCTCCTCCTCCTGCCCCCAGCCCCCCTCCTCCTGCCCCAGACCCGGACAGTGCGGAGGTACTGGTGGATGAGGTTAGACTGGTTCTTTTGCCCTCTGGACCCCCCATGGACCTCTGGATGTAAAAACTACCACTTTGCCCTCCTTTGCTTAGCTTGGTCCCTTCTCCTCCTCCTCCTCCTCCTCCACCACGAATGTTACCGCTACTGTTTAAGGCTTGCGGTTGGTTTTGAGACTTGGTTGAGGTTGTGGAGGGCGCTTTGAGTCCCGGTTTGGGGATGCCACTAGAGGGCGCTGTGGAGGTGCTGGTTTCTTTCTTGGCTGATGACGTCTTTCCACCCTTAGGAATAAAGCTGCCGATTTTGGAGCTCTTTTTGGAGTTTTCTGAAGAGTTTTCGTCTTTGGGAGAGGAGGAGGAGTCTTTAGAGATTTTCGAGGACTTGCTCTTGTCTTCCTTGTCCTTGGGTGCTGTGGTTCTGCTGCTGTTGGACTTTGAATATGATGTGGAGGAAGTTTTGGTTGGTGTGGCGATGGAGGGTGTTTGGGTCTTGGGAGGGGGCTGCTTGGCTGGAGCAGTGCTGTGAGAGGAAAAGAGGACAACAGTTAGAATAAACTGTACTATTTATCAATATCATGAATTACTGCTGTTGTCAATCACAAATAATATCAGTGCACAGAACTTTTTATTGAGTAATGCTAATTAATGTATTAATAACTATAAGTATACAAGACACTAAAGACTTTTAAAGGTGCACTATGTAACTTTTTCTGGTTGAGGGTTTGTTTTCTGCCTGTCTCTATGGATATGCTATTGTATTGACTAGTGTTCCACAGTTTGGCATTCTACAAATTAGATTGAATGCCAAGTTACTGGTCAGGTCTGTGGAAAAGTGACCCCGCTCACAGTAAGAATACATGTTGTTCAAAATCATTTTTGAGGAATAAAAACATTTATAATTGAAAAAAAAAAAAATCTAAATGGAGACAAGAACACTCATAAGAAAGGTTATTGGGTGAACCTAATTGTTGTCATTTATATTTTATATTTTTCTAACATTTTTAAATCATTATTTTCTATTGCCACTGTTCTCCTTTGCTGTTGCAACAATGCAATTTCTCCACTTTGAGACAATTATTTTATTTTATTTTTTTTTTGCATATTTCTGATATTTTAACCACCCATTTGGTGCTAGTTAGTGACTTCCACTAAACTTTAAACTTGATGTATTAGTGATTATTTTTTATAGGTAGTTAAGTGAAAATATGACTACTAACATTCATGGTTTGGGTTCTTCATTTATTTATTTTATGTAGTGCAACAATGGGCACAAACCTTTTCTGGTGTGGATTTTGGTTTTGTATTAGGTCTTAGAAATAACCCACAAGACGAGCTTTGTCAGTGCATAAAAAATATCCAGTTAAAAGCCTTGTACCTGATTGGCGTGCCTCCCTCGTCTCCGTACTCCAACAGATCGTCCTCCTCCTGCAGAGCCATCTCCACCACAGATGGGGACACTCTAGACCCTGCCCTGGGGGTGATCAGCCTGAACTTCTCCAGCATGGACCTTTGAGGGGGGGCTCCCGCTGTACCCACCCCAGCCTGGAGGCCACTATCCTGGGGAGGAGAGTGTGTGGGGCTGGCCAGCATGGAGGACGTGGCACTGTGCTTGAGGTTCATGGATTTGCTGCGCCAGGACTTGGAGGAGGTGGGAGAGGGGATGGAGGAGGCAAGCTGCTGACCGCTCAGGCTGGGGGAGAGTGACCCAGAGAGAGAGCCCCCATTCAGGCCGCTGGACACAGGGATGGACCTCACTGAGTCTGGAGACAACAAAAGACAAAGCATTAGAGACTTCTTAATACTCAATTAATCAAAAGTAGTGTAGGATGGAATATGATTTCCTTGTAATGTTAGGGTATGGGAGGGAACGTCAAAAAACAGCTGTTACCATGGAAATCCGCCATGATCTTAGGCTAGCTGATCTTAGGCTAGCTGAAAATTCTGAGCTCTATTCAATATTGGATACATGGTCTGGATACATTTTAATGGTTAATCAACAAACAAACAAATAAATAAACAAATAAATAAATAAATCATTTTTGTTCGCTGTTGGTCTACATATTCAGTCTTGTGCTGTCTAACTGAGGCGTTAATTACTTCCAAATACAGTAGCATGGCAATTTTATTTTCATAGTCTGTGATATTTTTTTCCTTTCTTTTTTCCTCATAAGCAGCCATATTTGTTTTGATATGGACAGATCATGCATGCCTCTGATTGGCCTGATCCACAGGTCAATCACGCCCATCTGAACTTGGGGAGATTCACTGCTGACCAGACTCACATCTCTGTAAAGTATTGGAGAAGAGTGTATTCTGGAGCCCAGGCAAGAGAATAAGGGAACCTGGCACAAAATCCAGAGGTGGGCACATTGTGGTCACCCAGTGCTCCTGTCATGTCACACGTTAACCCTGAAGGATGGGTCAAATGCAGAGGACACATTTCCCTAATACATTTAAAGGTTTTCTATTTAATTGCATTGAGTACTATAGAATTTAGTTTATGTGTGTTTTGGTCAAATAGCCCTCACCCAGCAGAAGTGACATTTCATTTTGTCGTCCACTGAAGAACAAAAAAAAAAAAAAAGGTCCTGGATGTTAGTGCTATGGAAACGGCACAGTCAGGTGAAAAGTGTGGCTCTGGTTAAAAAGGGGGAGAGAGGGAGGGATGGAGACAGGGAGGTAGAGAGATAGTAAGAGAGGGATTGAGAGAGGGAGGTAGAGAGATAGTAAGAGAAGGATTGAGAGAGGGACGTGCAAAGAGAGTGAGAGGGAGGGAGTGAAAGAAGGCGGGGGTAGAATGAAGGATGGAGAGAGAGGTGGTAAGAGAGAGGCGTGGAGAGGAGAGGGAACAGGAAAGAGAGAGAAAGATGGGGGAGGAGAGAGGAGCGAAACACATAAAAGGCAGCAAGATGGGAGAGGAGAGCAAGACAGAGAGAGGAGGGATAGCAGAGAGGAAAAAGAGGGAGAGAAAAAGAAGGAGAGAGGGGGGAGAACGAAGGATATGGAGAAAGGGAGGCAGAAAGAGATAGAGAAAGAGGGAGGGAGAGAGAGAAAAAGAGGTAAGGAGAGAGATTGAGGTAGAGAGTGCGGCTCTGGTTAAATGGGGGAGTGAGGGATGAAGGGAGGGGATGAGGTTAATTGACTGGACACAACACACAGCGTTACAGCAAAATGAACTTAGCCATTTGTATTCAAATACTGTGGCTCATATTATTATCAGTGAGAGAGAGAGAGAGAGAGAGACAGAGAGAGAGAGAGAGAGAGAGCGAGAGGACCTCAGGTCAGTGTGCGTGTGTGTGAGACAGAGAGAGAAAGAGAGAATCTCAGGCCAGTGTGTGAGAGAGAGCTTTCTCTCCCTATCCTCTCCTTCTCTGTTGAGAGAGAAGAGGTAGAAAATGGGGAGAGAAGCAGACAGATAGAAAGGAAAGAGGTAGAGAGGGAGAAAGAGAGAAGTAAGGAAGTGAGAAAGCGAGGGCGAGAAAGAGAATAAGAGGGAGAAGGAAGAGTAAGAAACTGTGTGTGAGTGAGAGAGAGAGAAGGAGGGGAAGAGAGAGATAAAGAAGAGAGAGGATTTAGACAAACAGCAGCTCTGCGTTTTCTTATCAGCATGGCATTAGAGGAGATGATGAAGAGGAGGGAGACGAGCACCTTTGGGTACTGTGTCATTGATGGTTATGAACAAACATGTACAGACACAGAGAGCTCACTATAAGAAACTTATGGAATCTTGCTGTGAGCGGGTTTGCATCTCCACAAACCCGACTGTTATGTGGGGCTACTTCCAGGTTTGTAAGAGTAAGAGTCAGGTTTGTGGAGATGCAAACCCACTAACAGTAAGGACTTTTTTTCAGTGCAATAAAACATACAAAATGAAAAAAAGAGCTTTTGTTTTATTAATTTTTTGGCTAAAATGTTACACAGTGGGGCTTTAAGGTCTTAAGGACATGTGGTGATCATCTCTATATGTGTGCACAGTTGGACCATATAAAACTACACTCAGAGATATGCCCTGGTGCAGTGAATGAAAGAGGGGTACAGAACAAATGTGTGTGTGTGTGTGTGTGTGTGTGTGTGTGTGTGTGTGTGTGTGTGGTGCCCACTGCAGCTTCTCTGACATTTAAGAAGAAACATTGATCTGAGCTCCTCTCTGAAACTCACAAACCTGCTGCTGTCTGACCCCCTGTAGGGAGAGAGAGAAGAAGGAGGAAGACGGAAATGTAGAGGGGGAGAGGGGCAGAGAGAGGAGAGGGGAGGGGAGAGAAAGGAAAAGAGAGAGGAAACGAGAGACAGAGAAAGGGGAGAAGAAATAGAGAGGAGGAGGGGGAGAGAGTGAGAGAGAGAGGATGGGGTAAAGAGAAGGAGGAGAGAGAGCAAGAGAGGGAGATGGAGAGAGAGAGAGGGAGGGGAAGAGGGTGAAATGAGTAAGGAGAGGAAAGCTAAAGGGAGAGAGGAAGGGAAAAGAGAGGGAGAAAGAGGTTATGCAAGGAAATACAGACTGAAAGAGAGAGGGGGAAAGAGAGAAGAGGTAGAGGAGAGAGAGAAAAAGAGAGAGATGGTGGGGAGGGGGTGAGAGGAGAACAGGAACTGGAGAGAGGAAAGAGACAGGGGAGAGAGATAGAAGAAAGAGGGGATGAATGCAAGAAATGAGAGAGACAAAAAAGAGGAAGGAGAGAGAGAGAAAGAGGAAGAGAAGAAAAAGGAGAGACAGAGGGAGAACCAAGAGAGGCAGGAGACAAGATAAAGGATATTCTTCCGGCTTTACTGCAGCTGTAACCCCAAAATGCCGGATATACCTCACAGTTTAAAGAACAAGAAAACCTTGATAAACTTTCACAACTCTTTTTAAAAACTTTATGATTTCAAACTTTTGAAAAAAATGCATCCGGAAGCATGGGGTGTGAAGCTAACATTAAAAACAAGCCAGGATAAGATCAAAGTTTGAATGATGTAATATTATATAATGTGTTAGAGCACAAGTGTAGTAACTGATACCGCTTATATATGTAACTTTTCAAAAATCACTAATAGCTCTTGCCACCTTGTACCGATATGTCAGATTCTGGGGTCTGACACACGGGCTAATGGTCAAATTTGCTTTGCCTGGAATGTTCCACAGTACAGCATTAAATATCTCTCTCTATCTCTCTACAATAAGCAGGATGCATCACCAATGTTGCTCTATCTCAATAAGCAGAAGGGGCCACCAGAAAATGTTACAGGTCAGCACTGTGGATGGTGATGCAGCTCACACAGCTTTTTTATTTATTCTTTTGCGATACAAACACATGTAATTTAATAAATACATGATAGGTTTAATGCTATAGTGTGGAGGTGATGTGCAAAGCCAAAACATGCACAATAGGTCAAATCCTCCAGCTAAGGTAGTCCTGACCAAGACTAGCTCAGGACATTGAAGAATGGGTCAAATGCAGAGGACAAATTTCTCTATGGAGACAATAAAGTGTACCTTACCCTTAACCTTAACCTTATACCAGAAATGTTATATAGTGTATCTTTAAGTGTGAATGGAATTATCAATCATGTACAATAGGTCTAGTTTATCTTTACATTTATTCATATTATTATTATTGACCCAAAGCAACTTGCATTGAAAACTCATAAATTAAATCTTGATAACTCATTTCAGAATGATAAAAAATTAGGACTGTTGCCATAGTGATTAACCATTTCAATGAAAATAATATCTTTTGAATGGGAAAAGTCCTGAAAATGTTGCATATAACAAGTTGAAACCCATGAATAAATAACAGAATACAGATACGGCGTCTATGAAAGCTCCTCTATCAGAGATGTGGTTACCGTGGGAGACAGGGTGAGTAAGAGCTAGGCATGATTCAGCACAAAGCTTCTTGGACATCCTGGGCCACTACTGCCCCCTAGTGGTTAAAACAGGACTGACCACAGCATCACTCCCAGTAGTTTAAAGAGACAAGTTTGTCTGCATAGCATTCTTACTGACATGAGTGCATGCACTAATATAGTAAGGCATTCAGGTGCTTCAGTCATTCCCTCTGTGCATACTGATTATAAGGTGATGCATTCAACTACCTCACAGAATCCCGCATACTGCAGAGGTAAGTGCAGTATTCAGTCTATATAATAATGCATTGAGGTACTTCACTGATAAAGGTTTATATAGTTTAGGGATACAGTCATGTTCTTCTGCCATTCCCTTCTGCCATTAGAAAGTGGTGATGTATTAAGGTACCTTTGTTTTGTGTGTAGTTTATGATGATGTGTTAAGATACCTCAGTCATGGGTGTCCTCCCTTGAAAAAGATATCTCAGAATCTGAAGAGGACTTTCATGGTTAAATAAAGGTTGACTACAAATAGTGTTGTGTTCAGGTACCCTGTGTCTATAAAGTGTTTATTTAGATACATTCAAGTATTGTTCCCACTGGCATACTGCAATGGTAAGCTCTTGTTGATGCTGTTGTTATGCTCTGTGTGTACAGTGTATAGTGATCTGTTCAGGTACCTCAGTTGTGTGTATTGTGTAAAGTGATGTGCTTAGGTATCTAGGATGTGTATAGTGTTTATATAGTGGTGTGTTCAGGTACCTCTCTTGTTCCCGCTGCCATACTGCAGTGGCTTGCTCTTGTAAATGCTGTTGTTATGCTCTGTGTGTACTGATAGTGATGCGTTCAGGTACCTTGTGTGTGCATAGTATTTGTATGATGATGCATTCAGGTACCTCAAGTGTTTTAATGTGTTCAGGTACCTCTCTCATTCCCGTGGGCATACTGCAGTGGTTTACTCTTGTCGATGTTGCTGTTATGCTCTGTGTGTCTGTGTCTGTAGTGTTTGTATGGTGATACATTCAGGTACGTTGTGTGTGAATAGTGTTTGTATGGTGATGCATGTCGATGCTGTTATGCTCTGTAAGTATAGTGTTAGTGATGAGTTACAGTTCTTTGTGTGTGTTGTGCGATGCATTCAGGTACCTCTCTCGTTCCCGCTGGCATACTGCAGTGGTTTGCTCTTGTCGATGCTGTTGAAGCTCAGGCTCCTGCGGTTGAGGTTGGAGGGGCTCCTGGAGGCCCCACTGCCCGCAGCAGGGACTCTGGAGGAGGGGCCCGGTAACCTGAGGACCAGAGGAGATATCAGGGTCAGATTCACAATACAATAAGACACATCAAGAAGACTGTTGGCCTAGAAATGGTATATTAAAGTGGAAGTTAAATGGGTAAATCCACTTGTTTTCACAACTAAACTGTGATTATGTCAGCATTATCTACTGTTCCTAGTCATTTTTTGGCAGCTTTATTGCAAACTAGTTACATTTGCAGGTTTCTGGCCAAAAACGCCTAAATCTAAGTTTGTGCTGCCTTCAGTAGTTGGTGATCACAGCGAGGGATTTCTGATTACCCTGGTTGCAAGGGCAGAGTTTGAAGAGAGGATACCTGTTACACCAATTACACTGTTCCTCATATGTCCAGAGGCACTATATGGAGATTAAGGTTTTTACAAAATATATGTGTTTCAATGTACTACTTTAAGTGGCTATTAAGCACTGGCACATCATTTGTATTGTCATATATAAAGGATAAACATTGAATATTCTTTTGAAGTCTTATTTGGGGCCCCTATCGGATCTTCACATACACAAGGGGGCTGCTGCAGAGTTTGGGAATGGCTGCATTAGACCACATGATTACACAAAATGGGGAATAAGACTGAAAACGTTATTTCAAGGCACACAGTACATTTACTGGTCATGGTTCTGCACCATGGAGATGTTGCTTGGTGATGTTGAAGATGTTGAGATTGCTTTACCTGTCTACATGTCACACAGTATGGCATTAAACTGATATATAAGCGACAAGATAGTGTTGCAATCAAGCACACTTACAGTTCAGGTCTGTGGATAGGCGACCATGCTCACAAACAATTGCATGTTTTCAAGGTAACTCTGTAACACCTGTAATAATAAGATGTCTGTGTAATCCCTAAGTCATCCAGGTCTGATCCATAGTAAAAGCCAAAAGTAAAATCTGTTAACTGGACAAAAAGTTGTAGGAGTGAAGACATTTTGCTGCTCATCCAAGCCACTTCTTCAGTTCTGGTCACATTACTGGTGGACACTGTATTATATCTATCTGAAGTTAGCTCCTCCCTTCCAGGAAACATAACTTCATGTTAAACCAACAAAGTCAACTATTCCCACAGAGATAAAACTACAAGCTTTTGAGTCATGAAACGCATATTATTTGAAATGATTGCCCAAAACACCATTAAATATAACAAAAAATCTGAGTTTACTGAGGACAAGTGTGTCCATATAACATCTGTGGGGACCATTAACAACTTTAGCTCAGAGCATATTTTTGGTCCCCGATGACACAAAATCAATGTTGACGAAGTGTCTGGGTAATAAAAAGTGACTGCTGCCTCTGCTCCTCATACCAGCAAATAAACACCATCACGGTCTGATAATTTCAGTTTAATTCATATAGGATGGGAGATTTGACAAGCATAAGTTAGCTTTAAACAATGAGATCAGAGTACCAATAATGTGCACATAACACAGGTTGATGTCACAATACTCTAACCTGCCCATATAGTTTAAAATGGAGCTGATGCATTATTAGGTAGAATTTAACTTTTCACTGGCAAAATTCAGACGTTTGGACTGGTTTAAGGTATGTATCTTTTCTTTTCCATCAGCTTGTCTCCAGGAAAATGTGGTCATTTCCCTGATATGTTCCACAGTATGGCGTTAAACTTATCTATCTCCATGGAGGTCGAAACATCTAATGTAATATTATATTGGATGGGAGATTTGACAAAGTGTAAACTAGCTCTAAAGATTAGATTAGAGTACCAAAAAAGTGCATAGTACAAAAGTTGTGTTCACAAGTCTGGCTACTCAAAGCATTAACATCTCCATTAAACAGCAGGTGGGTAATGCTCCCATTGGAAAAGTTACACAGTGCACTTTAAACACATTTCTCCGCTATAGCACAAATTAACTTAAATGAGATATTCTTTAACTATGGAATTAAAAGTTCTAATTTATAATTATATTATATATTTATAATTTATGCACAAGGATGGCATTTTCTGACAGTTTAAACCTTCATTTAACAAATAGTCTAATCATAACTATTGTGAAGCTTAGACAGGTTTTGGCCCTTAATTAATTAAGTTAATATTATGGTTTCTAGGTAACAATTATGAAAATACATCTACATATGTCATATCTGCTGCCAGTGTCCAACCAGAAAGTAAATAAACTCCAAAATTACAAAACAGAGAAAGAGATGGCAAGATTTTTTTTTAAAAAAGTCTTGAATATAATGATGTTTACTAAATTCCACTGGCACAATTTGCTTGGGGACATATCGGATCAACATATAAAGTAGCCCTCACTCGAAACACAACAGTTTATCACAAGATCAAGTCAGCGTTTGGTGAGAGATTATTATTTTCTGTTTATATCGGCTTTTTGCAGTCTTGAATGTGCGTTTTCTCTTGTCCAATCATCTTGTTTCTTGTGTAGCCACGGCTTAGCTAAAGCGATCTGTACTGTGCTGGCCCCCTATGGGAGCTAGTACTATCCAGGGTTGGACCCCTCAGACGGGGCAGTATGGTTCAATTTAGACAGTGGAGACACTTGCGGCCCGTACTGATCCACTCCGAAGCGAACCAGTGGAAATGAGGCTTAACCTGTCATATTCACTTTAAACCACAAAATTCTAATACATTTGTGCACCTAGTCCCTATACGTTTATGGATGTCCTCTTTGTATAGCTCTGGTTTGGCTGTTCTTTCCCTCCAGAGTTTTGTACAGTTTCCATCTCTCTTTTGTCACAGTGAGTTATTGGGCCCACACTCCACACTCCAGGCGGCTGCAGCTGGGGAGACTACATTTCCCAGGAGGCCACGGTTCTGAGATCTCATATCTGCTGCTGCTTCACAATGAAATGATTTTCCATTCCACTTCCCCCACCGGTGTCAGATGAGTTCAGACATCTGTTTGTCTGTCTCTCCTTTGAGTCACCATATTATAGAGGTTTAGGAACAACTTTTACTGCTAATGTTTCTGTGTGTGGAATCCCATTAAAGACAGGCATATAGGTGAATATGTAGTTTGATTCCTGCAATCGACAGGGAATACTTTTGTTGTGTCCTTGGGCAAGACATGACACACTTTGCCTATGTGACTGTCTAAATGGTAGTTGTCAATGTATATGTCTCATAAAAAGGGGACATGTTTATGAGATTTTAACCATGCCATGTCCTTTCATGTTTAGCATACTCAGAATTCTATTTTGATTTGAGTAATCTGATAAATAGGTTTGAGTGCTCAGAAAATGTCTGTTTTTACAAACCCCCTGTCTCCGCCCACTCTGTACTTGCAAAACAAAAAAAAAAAAAAAAAAGATAAAAACATGTAAATCTGCTGCTTGTTACGCAGACAGCAAGAAAATCAGATTTGGAAAAATGTATTAAGTAGCTTTTCTGCTCAAATGTCAGATAATATTGTTTATTGTTGAAATTTTAAAGAAGTCAGACTTAAGGTTAACTATACATACATTCATATTTTGAATTCAAGTGTTAACTAATTAACTAATTAAGAAATTATGTTGTCTTCAGAATCTACTTCCTCCTAAAGGCCAAAGTATCTAAACTGGCCCTGACCCCAATGGGAATCTTCAGTAGTGTAAGCAGATGTGTTGAGAGAGAATTCAGTGGCACAAATGTTTAGTCATACAATGGACATATTGAGTTGTGGCCGTTTTTCATTCTTCATTTCTGCGGGCCTGGTCCTGAGCGGTCCAGCAGATAGAACAGATGTCAGATGGGACACTTAACAGAGTTATTTACTGGGTCTTTTTATGACAATTATTGTTGGAACTTTCCCAGATGTTTCACACAGTTGTCGGTGGATTTCAAGCAGTTTGTTCTCACATTATTCAGAGCAGAGGCCATGTCTGCACTGATAACGTCTCACTGGCAGCAGGTGAATACGGACCAGTGGATTCACTCTGCCATTGCATCCAACAGATCAGTCTGTGGATGCAAAACAACTTTCTCCAGCTAAACTCAGACAAGACTGAAGTCATAGCATTTGGCCCACAGAAACATAGAGAAAGTGTCAGCAGTCACCTCCAGTCTCTCTCTCTAAAACCTTCAAATCAAGATAGAAATCTAGGGGTAATAATGGACTCAGACTTAAACTTTAACAGTCACATCAAATAACATCTTCAACTGAAGATGAGCAAAAATCAAAGGTATACTGTCAAAACCAGACTTGCAGAGACTTATCTATGCATTTGTCTCCAGTAGGTTAGACTACTGTAACAGCCTGACAGCTGCAGTACATCCAAAAACGCTGCTGCTCGGGTCCTGACTACAACCAGAAAGTCAACAACATAAGTCCTGTGCTCAGGTCTCTGCACTGGTTTCCTGTGGCTCAGAGAATAGACTTTAAAGAAGCTCCGCTTGTGTACAAGTCTCTCCATGGCCTAGCACCATCTCGCACTCTGAGCACCTCAGGGACCGGCCTCCTGCTGGTGCCCAGAGCCAGGACTAAACATGAAGAGTCAGCATTTCAGTTTTATGGAGCTAAAATCTGGCACAGTCTTCCTGATGATGGGAGACAGGCCTCAACTTTATCTGTGCATATGACTGAAAACTGCACTCTTCTCTTTTAATGTTCATTTTATGATGATTTATGTTTTGATTTGTTTATATCGCCACCATGTTGTAGTGTTATTGTAATTGATTCTTGGCTTCTTGGACAAGAAAAAAAATTAAACTGCAATCCCCAATGTGCTATTCAGAGTGGGGACAGAACCAACAATCTTTGGCTAAATGGGCGAATGCTCTACCACAGATCCACTGCTGATCCAGTAGTGCACAAAGTAACAGCGACTCAGAATCTATTGTAAAATTTGCATGTATATTGACCAGCACATTACTTTATATTTTAATAGAAAGCATTGAAAGTCAGCTTATAAAAAACACATTTGACAAGATTGTCTGACTACTATGTCACTGTGTAACTTTTTGGCTGGAGAGGCCACCACCTGCTTGTCTCCATGGAGATATTATTGCTTTGCCAGGAATGTTCCACAGTATGGCATTAAACTTATCTCACATGAACAAGTGACGCCACCAGGGCTGAGAATACATGTATTTGCCAAAACCTATGCAAGGTAAGTAATGCCATACTGAGGAGCACTCCAGGCAAAACAGTGAACCTTTAAATATTATGATAAGATAAGACATTCTTGACATTGTAAACTTGATTATAGAGCCACAGCCTAAACAGAAGGCACAATGCAATTTATACATAAAAATATTTTTTTAAAATGGTTATTGTAAATAGCTTACACTGCAAAAGTAATGTACAATTCAAATTATGCTCCAAAATTGTGCAACAAAAACATACACTTAAATCTTCCTTGAACAGTCCCATATTTAAACCATAATAAAACATCTCAAATAACAACTTCTGTGTTGTTGCTCTTTCCATGTCTCAGATCTAATAATATCATATAGGACAGCATGGACTCCCCCGGCACTATAAATATCCCGCATTGTCTCTTTATGAGTCTATGGTCAGATGATAACAGCAGACAGAGGGAAGTTGTGTGCAGACAGACACAGGCTTGGTTTGTTCCTTTATAGAAACATTAATGTGAAACACTCCAAGCATTAGACACCTCCCAGTGGTTCTGAATAATGTCTGCATTGGTGCTAATAGTGTACAGGGCTGCATGAGTAACTAGCATAGAACAATGTCAGTGTATGGTTGGGCAATGTGACAAAATATAATCATGATATTTAATTTGTTTGTTTTGATGAATAATGATTTTCATTTTTGATTTGACATTTTAAAAAACAAATATGTAAAGCTTTTAATCTTAATTTTACAAACATAGACTAAACAGGGTTTCAGTCAATGCCATTAACTGCACTTAGTTAAACAAGACAATTAGTCCTTCATCTAAATGTAAGCCATCTTAATTTATATAGATAATCATATCTGACAGGTTCATTCAAAATGAACTTGTTAATGTTACCTATTGCAATAAATATTACACAAAATTGTGTTATTCTTGGGTTTCAACTTCCTGTTTATGGGCACCATTTTGAGCACTTTTCACCATTCAAAATATAATATCATTTAGTTTTGAATTGTTAAAGGAACTCTATGTAGCCTGTGCTCTTACAGTTTTAAATCACAACTGAACCTGAGTTGCCAGAGCCTTAATCTGCATATAGAGGACATATACAAGTTTTTTCCATTCTCAGTATATGGACAGGCCTCATGTGAAAGCTCAGAACCTCCAGGATTCACTCACTGAGCTGCAGAGGCTGCACTAGCACTGATTCATGATTGACTGTAGGTGCTGGAGTTTAGGTAGTGACCATTCAGATCAGAGAGAGTCCTTTTAGGTTTAAACCAACTGGGTTTCAGCGTTGAAACTGGCAACCCAAATGAGAGATTCATTCTGCTTGGATAATCGTCTTAAGAACCAAATTATAACATAAACAACTTAGCCATTACGTCCAGTGATTTTTGTAATTAAGACTAAATCAGTATTACAATTGTTATCAGTGAAAGCTATATGATTTGAACATGTTTACCTCATATGGGGACACAGATATGTTTGCAGAATTTAAAATCAAAATCTTTAATCACTATGGCAACAGTGTTAATTTTTCATCACTTTGAGACCCATGGATAGGCATTAACACATGGAGTGACAACAGAGGGTCCATGTTGTTTACAATCTCCAAACAGCTCTTTATATGTGTGCTATGTTATGAGCTATAGACCCACTTTGTACATTCTCTCTGGCACATGTCACTTGTTACAGCATTTCTGCCATAACTCAAAGTTCTCACCGTCCCTGAACTAGACACATGTGAGGGGCCTCAGACAACTGGGGCAGACTGAGCTAGGCTATCTGTGAGGGTATAGAGTCCCCCATGCCTACAGGAACTATTTTAAACATATAGGCTAGTGAATCTGTCAGTGCATATAGGCAGAATTGTCATACAAGTTAATCAGATAAATTGCGTGACATCATAACATTAAAAAAAACAGATTTTTTTTCCCCATGTATTTGAGCAAAACACGCAGCACTTGCGGTCAAAATAAGTCCACTGTGTACTGTCTGCATCTAATTATAAAGCGTTTTATTGTCAGATAATCAGGAAGTGTGTGCTAGCATGCTAGCTGTTATTAGCTTTATCGGATCTCTGAAAGTTGTGCAAAGCGCTTTGCAGTGAATAATTAGGATGTTCGGAACGCAGGAGGTAAGTGATAATAACTTTGGACCACTGCAAACCGTTTAAAATGAACTAGTTTTTCATGTTTTCTCATGTTTTTAAGACAAAATCAGGTACAGCGCCTTTAAGATTTAAATTGTGCTGGAGACAGGTGAGAATTCTCAGGTGGAATTTGCTGTGTAACTGTCAGACTGCAGACATGTTGACAAGGTTTATGGTTAATATTTCTGTAATTACTGGGCCTATCCACATGAAACTGGCACAAAGTTCAACGTCTTCTCTGTCAGTGTAAATACACAAAAAAGAAATATAGTTCGTTTGTGTAGCCATAGCTGCCTTGGGACAGACTGGTAAAGACATGGCTGTTCTGGCCACCACCAGTCACTCAAACATGGATACAATGTTCAAATCCACAGGTCAGAACCGGGATCGAACCGCCAATCTTCTACACAACATCCATCTTTAAGAAATCTAAAACTCCAGTAGAGTCAATGAAAATAGATGAAAAACATAGTATCTCTGAATGTAGGCCTACCTTGTGTTTTTCTTCTGTGGAGAGCCTATTCCACTGTGACCCGGGGGACCTGCATATCGTGCTGTGAGGCTGCAGACAGACAAACGACACCATGGTTATGCACTTTAATACACATCTGAAAGTGAATATGACCCTCTTCTTTTGAAATAGTATTAATAGTATTATTTATTAGAGTTTTACTCCAGTCCTGTGGCAGTTTGTGAAGAAAGGTTTTAGGGGGAAAAGTTATAGAAATTTGTGCTGTGTTCTTTAAAACTACAGAATGTAACTTTCTGGTGGTGGAAAGTCACCTGCATGATTCCATGGAAATAGAAGGTTAAAATCATACTTCAGAACATTCTCCATGGATATTGGTAGGTTTTTTGCCATATTGTGGATACATATAGGCAAAGGAACAAAATTGTCATGAAAACAAACAGGAAAAAAAGAATATATTTTAGTCTGTTTTCCTAAAAAGTTACATACCGTAGCCTTAACTATGTGTTAGAGAAATGGTCTAACCTGTCATGTGCTTTTTAATGCAATAATTCTGCTTCAAAATGGCTTTCAAATACAAGTGTGCCATGTCTCTTTCTTCTCTCTTTCTTTCAATCCTCATGTTTTCTACCATCTGTGACTAAGCAAATTACACTGTTAATTATATGGACAATGACCTTAAGTAACTCGCTCAAGGAAATACCCAAAGTACAAATCATTTTTACACTCGCCATTAGTCACCACAAAGAGAGGAAGTCAAATGAGTCAAATGTTTTGTTTCGGAAATGGTTTGAAAATGTTAAAAGGCCTTGATGAAGCTGTAAACAGTAAAATGTGTTTGGGATGTGTGAGTGGTTGGAGGATGACTGAACTGTGGTGGAGTAAACAAAGTGTCCATTGAAAGATTAGCCTTAAGTGTCCTGTGTTAGCTTTGGCTGTTAGCACCGCAGAGCTAAAGGGGGAGAGTATTTTCAGACACTGTAATAGTTTTGAAGACAAGTGATGCTATATAACAGCTGTAAAACACACATAATGTAAAATAAACTAGAACATTATGCATAGTTTTTACTATGTGTTCGATTTGTAGGATATTCTCAGTTGATATAAGCCAAAATAACTTTTATAATCTAAAATAAATAAAATATTATACATTCTTATTCTTAACAAATTTTTACAATTTATGTTTATACTATTGTGTTTTCTGTGGCATCTCTACACCTTGCCATGGGACTAGCCTACAGTTGAAAATTAGCTTTATGTTACAGAAATGTACATTGTCCCTGTTCAAATAGATACATAAAATAAAAAAAGTTCCAAGATACCCAAAAGTGTGTCATTTATCACTATTCATTCTCTTCTCACTTGCATTCTGCCTTGTGGTAATAATAACTGTCCATTTATCCAGATGCTTAAAGTTGCCTCACACTTTGGGGGATTATTCATTCATTTCTACTTGGTGCTTTTGTGGCCACAGTTGCCCTGGGGTGATTGATGGAGCAAGGTCGTCAATATGCAGCAACAATCTCTCTAATCTCTAGTCTCACCAATAAAAAGCACAAAAACAGACGTGGCTTGCAAGAACTGAACCTCCAACCATCCAGCTATAGAATGAGCACTCTACTGACTCTCCCACTGGTTTTAATAAATGTGTCAAAATAATCCAACCACTACTTCACTGTCATTATTAAAGCTATTGGTGGTTTTCAGATTCCGGAATGTGATGATGTCATACTCCCAGATGGGGGCAAGAGACAGTTTTCCTATTGATTACATTCTATTTTGCCATGAAATATCCAAAAGATAAATGCACAGATAGGGAACTTGACTAGACCAAGAACTCACATTACTCTCTATGAAGTAAAATTGGCCTCTGTAATGTTGTGATGTCATCTGAAACCCAGCAATACCACACATGAACCACACAAGTATTCACGGGGGGGAAGGACCTCATTTTTTAATGTTCTGATTGTTCATTCCCTGTATTTTTACCTGTGACATAACTAAATAGGCAAAATGTAAACAGCATTTTTGTGTGCTCGGGGAAACCCACTCTGGATTAATGAAACAAGCCTGAATGAAGCAAAACACAACTCCAGGTATGTTTTTGATGAGGGGACAACAATATCACATGGCTTCGCATAATGTGTGTTCTTTAAATGACTTCCACTTCCTTATGTGTTAGTTTTGTTGTTTACATTGGTTTTCATCTTGCTTAAATGCCTTTACAGAGATTCAGAGAAATTTGGCAACCCAAGATGTTCATATTCAACAATACACATTACAAACTGATATAGTCTTTGTTCACAAGTTTTCAATAGACTGAAAACAACAAAATATCTCGTCATATTCTGTCTAAAAGCTGCTAACCCTGTAGTTTAGACCTCTGCAAACATGTTCTGAAATGCATGGGATTTTTGGATTAGTTTAGCAGTTCAATTTTCAGTCTTCTCTCAAATGTTAATACTCCTGGACATGTTTAAAATGTGGGCTTTGAGCAGAATCCTGATTTTGAAACAGATTTCAAAAATCAATCTTAAAACTTCTAAAAAAGCAATTTATACATTAGATATTTTTTTCCCAAAATTATATCAGCCTCGGGGTGAGTTGAGAAGCCAAAATTTTACTCAAACAAGAGCAACGTTTTAATATAATAATATTACTCAAGTAGAAGTACAAAGTAGTGTTTCAGGAAATTACTCACGTAATAGTAAAAAAGTATTTGGAAAACTACTACTCAAGTAAGAGTAACTTAAAGAGTAACTGTCGGGATGTAACGTCTGATTTATAACTTGAAGTGAATGTAACTTGAAGGACAAACATGAAATAATGCACAAAATCTGGTATTTTCAAAGGATAGACACAAACATGAAAAAAATACATTATATCCAAAGAAGCAGTGCAAGAAACACAAATGTTCAAATCATTTCATATTGACAACATAAAGCTTTTGTCGCTTGTAGACTTACTGACAGTGGGAAAAGTAACCAAAAGTAAGAGTAACAAACTTTTACTCAAATTAGAGTACTGTTACTTCAATAAAAAATATTATGCAAGTAGGAGGAAAAGTATGCTGCAAAAAAAGTTACTGAGTACTACCCACCTCTGCAAAACTTACTCAGATTTTCCTGTAGAGCAGATTTTAAAGAAGCGTCTTGTTACGTCGACTTGCTAACATGCAAAAGCTACAGACAGAGGAAGCAGTAAGCAGCCTGCATGATGAGTACAGTGACAGTGGGAACAACCCTCTCTGTGTTTGTGAGCTGCTGTTTGGACACAATAAAGTTCATAGAGAAAAGTGGGTTATTTGTGACGTAGACCTCATTTACATTCTACACTTTATGACCAGACTATGACAAATGCATCAGACTGAACAGAAATACAATGGAAACTATTTGGATTTTCATAGATTGGGGTATAGACCCTTCCTGGAGTGACGTGGTGAGAATAACTGCACACACAGCCTGGCAGCAAAATACCAACATGCTTATTTTAGTTTTTAGACAGTGGAAATTGTTGATGTTTATATGTTTGTTTCATTTGCCAACAAGTACTAAGAGTCAGTATCTAACTTGCAGCTTTTTTCTAAAGTTTCGTATGTAGGACTTGTGGCACTTGATGAAAAAGAACTAAAATGACATTGTGAAACTGTTGTGAATTACTATTTGGTGCGAGTAGAGTAACATTAAATTTAAAGAAGATATATTGTGCTTGTGTCTGCTATATATTTGTAATCTTTGACTCCCATGGATCATTATGTTATAATTTGTGCATTTTAAATTACAATATTCATCTAAAACAACTTAATAAAAGAAACAAGTCCGCTGACTTCTGGGGAAAATATTGGAGCCCAATGGGAGTCTATTCCCGTCTGCCCTTTTACAGTATGACGCTGTAAACGTCATCATAACAAAGCTGTCAGCCCCTCCTGTGGATAGCTGAAGATCATGCTATCGTGTAGTAGAATTTTGTCTAATTTCTACATCAGTAAAGTACTTTAAGCACGTCTACACACTTGTTGGAGGCTAATGCTAACTCTCCCATTGAAAAAGCATTAGAGCAGATGTTCCACGGTACCAACATTTATATTGTGGGCGTTCTGTTTACTATAACTATACAATTAAATGTTTTTATTTATTAAACAAATGTATGATTCCGAATTGCACAGTATATGTGTAATAGGAATAAAACATGCAAAATACAATAAAATATAACTTGTCAACTTTTCTAAACATCACAAACAAAACCTACCACTGCTCCCTGGCATTTCATAGCTAGACAGGATAACTTGTTTTATTGTTCTTTTCTGATGTATTGTGTTATCTGTATCTGTGTTTTTTGTTGACTTTTATGTGAAGCACTTTGGTCAGCTGAAGTTGTTTTAAAATGAATAGAAATAAAAATAAATAAAAGTGAAAACTGAAATTGAATAACATAAAACACTAACAACTGCAGGGTTTAAAAAGCATTTACTTTCCCTAGAGCTCCAAGAGTTATTTTTGAAGTCAACTGGTCAGCGATGATATATATTTTTTGGTTAGTCAACTAGTTAAACAATCTTTTCTATTGAAGACTTTTAGGTAGAGAATATTCATGAATACTGTGTTGCAGATTAAAATGAGAAATTGCTTATTCTTTTTTATTACCATTTTGATTTAAAGATCCTATATTACACAAAATAGATTCTTGAGAGTTTAAGCCATGTTCTAATGCTGTTACCTCCTCAAAAACATACCTGGAGCTGTGTTTTGTTTCATTCACACATGTTTGAGTAACCCTTTATTATTACTACACCTCCAAAGCTCAAAATGATCTGTTCCACATTGTAATGTCATGTAGTGCAAGTTTTCAAATTAACAGGTACCTTTTACCTGTAGTTTAGTAGAAATTGGCAATTCCAGGACTGAAATTATCCAGATGATTCTACTGAAGTTTTTAATTTAAAAATACAGTGGAGCACTTCCTGTATTAACACATGACATTGCAAGGAGGAACACGATGTTTTTTTGTTTGAGAGAAGAAGGATTTATGTGTAAAATGTTTGAATGAAACAACTCCAGGTATGTTTGTGATAAATAAACAACATTATAACACAGAGATCATAAAATTGTGTAATATGAACCCTTTAATAATGCCACTATTTTTTTCTAAAACGCCAATCACCATTTGTGCGATTATTATATTAGTCAAAGATTATCTCAGTAGTCGATTGTCACAGTTATTCAGATTAATCGCTGCAGCTCTACTTTTCCACCATTGCATGTGCACATCCTGTTTACAGGCTTAACCATGCTCACAACACAGCACAACATGCTAATTTACCAGTTCATATCTGCAACTCCATTTCCAATCCAAATTCTCTTTCCAATGTCCAAACTAGCCGTGTAGACTCCACCAGTGACTATTACCCTCTCTTCTCTCCCAACCCCTCCACCCCTCCACCCATACCTCTGTGACGTATTAGTCTGCTCTGGGTTCCTAGTTGGGATCCTGCTCTCCCTTTTGGTAGCTTTTCCGCTGGGTCCTGCACTCCGCCTGTCTCTGGCTACTGCGGTGGGCAGTCGGGACAGGAACTGGGGTTCACTTTGTTCGGCTCGGGGCATGTTCAAAGCCTGGTGCCCCCGTGACTGAGTGGAGAGTGAGGTTAGCTGGCTCCTCTCTGTCTCTCTGTAGTGTCCAGAAGGGATTTCCCCAATAAAACACTCAAACACACACACACACACACATAGACTCTGCGGCAGGACTGTCCTAAGCAGAGGGCGAGCAGGTGCTGGCTATAGAAAGACCCATAGCACTGCTTTACATGGGCAAGTGTGGGACAGAAGGGGCAGTAGCAGAGGATCTGGGCTGGTTTTTAGACTAAATTAAACTGATATAATGTAGGGCGTATCGCGATTAGTTTTGCAAAATATTAAAAAGGACTCAGTTCAGGGTGCACATTGTAAACAAATGCAGGTGAATTACCGTTTGAAAGGAGACTGATAAGCTGATAAACTGCATTTCTGTATCTGTATTTCAGAACATATTTGTAGAGGTCTAAACTACAGATACAATAATACATTATGACATGATTTCTCTCAGCAGAGGCCATTCTGATTGCAATATATTGTGGTGCCATCAAAGGTACTAAAATAAAGATCAAAACTAGATACTCATTTGAGCAGGGTTATCAATACTGGAACAATACATTTATAGGACAAAATCGAACCATTTTAGAATGTTCTTGAGCTATATCAGAGCAGGTATAACATTTTCAGGTGGCTTCACACTTTCCCAAATACCACATAAAAATGGACTCAGGACTAGGACTAGGACAAAACTAAACCAAGTCCACATCAGCACTAAACTGAGCTCAAAGAGTGAATGCATCCTTGGTCTACAACTAGTTTGTAGTGTTTGCAGTGGTCCAAAGTTATCCCTCACTTACTTTATGCATAGCGAACAATCTAATTATTTACTATGATGAGTTTATAAGCACTTTTCATAACTTTTAGAGACCAGAGCAGAGTTTTGGTGTCACAATAAAGCTAACAACCACTACCATGCTAACATGCACATCCTGATTGGACAATAATTAGATGCAGACAGTACAGCAGATTTATTTTGACCTCAAGAGCTGCTATATATATCTGTACTAGGGCTAGGACACATTTTGCTCAAAAACATTTAATTAGACTAGACGTATCTTTAGAAACTACAAATTTGTCAACATAAGAGTCTATAATGAAGTTTAATGAAAATTGAAACCTTCAGAGAGCAGAAGGTTAGAGGATTCAGTATTAAACTATTTCACTTATATCGCACATTTTAAATGTAACGTTTTATCAGCACTTCTTATTCATAAAAACCTCAGAGGTGAGTGGAGCCCGCAGCAGCGCGCTCACTGGAAAATCAGACTTGTAAAGATGGACTCATGAATACGTTTAATTACTCTGAAGTGACTTTAAACTTTAAAGTGGGTGAAATGGGATCTGAACATTAGCCTTAAACTAAAGAGCATGAGTGAAGTCAACTTATACTGTCAGAGGAAAGCACAAGTTAAAGGTGCACTGTGTAACTTCTCTGGTGTCGCCAGCCTGTATCCATGGAGATACTTTTTTCCTGCAGATATTGTAGCCACCTAATCCAAGTTAAATTAAATGGTTGGGTTCAGTCTGACTAAGTAGTTAAAGGTGCACTATGTAACATTTCTGGAGGGGAATCTGCCACCTTTTTGTCTTCATGAAGATGTTATTGTTTTGCATGGAAAGTTTCATGATAGTATTACATTTATCTATCTTGCTTTTATTCAGTGTTTTTATTGCATAAAAATATCTTTAAATCATGCATTCTTACTGTGAGCGGACTTGCCTCACCACAGATCTGTCCTGTGACTTGGCTTGTCTCTATGGAAATCGGTAGATTTAAGGCCATACCGTGAACATTCCACGCAAAGCAATGACATCCATATTGAGACAACCAAATCTAGTATCACAACATATCAACATATCAATATATCAATATCTTAGCACACCTCTAAAGTATTGATACTTGGCAGCTAATGTCATCAACATTCCCTGGGGGGGTGAAGCTAACTAGAAGCACTGCTCTGTCTGAAGCTCTGTTACTCAAGTTAGACTTTAATCTGAGCTTTGTTTTAACACATTCTGGCCATAAAAAACTGATTTAGCTGGGACTACAACAGGTGAGCTGGTTTACTGTTAAACAAGTCCCTCTCAAATAACAATACAGTCACAAGCTAGCTAGCATTAGTCAAGACCAGAACACTCGTACTGACCACAGGCTATTGAAAATGAGTTGTTTAAATTCATTTCATATATTTTCTTGAGTTTTCAGATTCAAGAACTAGAAACGTACTGAACGTGCTGAACATTCTTCCATAGACATACATGAAGCCTGATGTCACTGTAAAGTACTGTGGTGCATTCATTAGTTTGGTTCTTGTCGACAGTGTCTTGTCATCAGCTGATTGCCTTCACACTTCACACAGTTTTCTCTTTGTCTGTGCTTTATTTAAACTGTGCAAGAGGAGTTAAAGGGATGGTCTGGACTGAGACAAATGCTTTGGTTTTATCGGTGACAGAGAGAGAGAGCCCTTGTGGTCACCTAAGATCAGGTTTAGATCAGAGAGAGAGAGAGACCTTTGACCTCTACAGAGACCTAAAATTGGGCTTAGATCAGAAAGGGATAAAGGGAGAGAGAGAGGGGGACGCAGAGAGCAAGAGAACTTTGACCTCTGCAGTGGCCTAAGATCAGGTTTAGATCAGAGAGAGAGAGAGAGGGGGGGGACACCCCAGCGGCTGTGAGGAGAGAGAAAGGGAGAAAGAAAGAAAGAGAGAGGGACAGGGAGAACGGACTTAAGAAGACTTAATCAATGCTGCAGCAGAAGACAGTAAAATCATAATATTTGAACTATTTTTGGAACCGCCAGTCAACCAGTGGAATGTTATTAACCAACCTAGATCTACACTGTATTTCAGTATCAAGAATTCAAGATGAACCATACGTTATAGAATGAATTAGGGTACATTTATATACAAAAAGCATTAAAAAAAAACAACATAGCCCTACTTAGCATAGTCATTCAAGCCCCTAATGAGTGATTTCGCACCTCTTAGCATCCTGGCTAGCCCTATTGTTTTCTTTGTTTTCTTTGTTTTGCTTTAGGTCTGAGGATGGAGTTATAGATAGGGGACAGATGATGTCTGAGGCACCCATTCCTGTTCAAGGAATTCCTTGCTATGCTAAGTAGGACTCAGCCACAGTGCACACTTAGGGTAGCACAATAGACCTAGCCTACAAACTGAAACTGTAAACAATAGGTGTTTTGAGTTTCAGTGTAGCTAGCTCCTCCCTTCAGGTAGATATAAGGCAGTGTCCACCAGTAATCTGACTAGAAATGAAGAAGCCGCTTGGATGAGCAGTCTTCACTCCTACAACTTTTTGTCTAGTTGACAGATTTTATTTTTCTTTGCTCTGAATGCATAAGGTTAGTGAGGAATAACTTTGGGCCTTTGACTTTATTTATCTAAATGGAAACAGCACCCAACGGCACCCATCAGTGAAGAGCCCGGACAATGTCTTTAAATTTGGAGCTATAAAAACTCCTGGTATTAAATAAAAGCTGCATATACTTGTTTAATGCCATACTGTGAAACATTGGAACATTCTACGAGAAGAAATCATGGATCTAACTTCTATAGCGTTGTTAAGAGATGATGTAAATTCCAGGTTCAACTAGAAACTTCACATCTCATTTCTATCTTTGTTTTTGGTATGTATTTATTAAACAAGCAAACAAACAATTACCTTTCAAAAGTGTTTAACCACAACCTGTATCAAATATATAAATAATGTAATAATAATCTAGCATATCATAGGACTACCAGTGTGTACATCTTACTAACTGCTGGTCACCGCTAACACTAACTTAGCCTAGCCTAGCTTCTTACTTCAACCTCCCTTGTGCTCTTTCTGTCACAGTTATAACCATAGATCCATGATGATAACCTTGTTAACGACTGCAGCCTCTTTTTTATTATGAGATGTGCTGGCCCTAAAAAAAGAGGAAATTCTAAACATGTTCATTGTTGTCAATCATCTTATGGACCCAGAAGTGACATCACATTTAACAACTCTATGGGTGTGTCTCAGTTCTCTTTCCTCACTTCCTTTTCCTTGATTCCTCTCTTCGATCCTCCATTTTTCAGCAGTCAATCAAGTGCACCATATTAAGTGGTGTCTCAAAGCTCAAAGGAGACAAGGAAGGAAACTGTGGAGGAAACATGAGCGAGGGTTCAGGAGGCACACATCAAATACAATAATGCAACTGTACTTGTCTCACACATAGACTGTATAGTCTATGGTCTCACAGTGAGGAGGTTGTATTGTTGAACAACACAAGTACAGGGCTGCCCCTGTACAGCAAAGGGTGTTTGACATGTAGCAAAATCTTGAATTTGGCAATAAAACTAATAAAAACATGTTGATCTGAAACCAGAAACATTGGTGTAACTTTGATTTCAAAGTCTTGGAATAATAATGTTATAAAATAATCTTCAGTATAGTCCTCACTACAGGGTCATTTTGGTCATAACCAGCGCCTGAGGAAAGTCGGTCCCATTTACCCTTCTCTTGCCTCTCCCCTCTGGTCCTCTCCCCTCTGGTTCTCCTTCCTCTGGTCCTCCTTTTTCTGCTTCTCCTTCCTCTGCTCCTCTCCCCTCTACTCCTCTTTCCGCTGCTCCTCTATTCTTTGCTCCTTTCCCATCTGCTCTTCTCCCCTCTGCTCCTCTCCCCTCTGCTTCTCTGCTCCTCTTTCCTCTGCTCCTCTCTCCTCTGCTCCCCTGTCCTCTCCCCTCTGCTCCTCTAACCTGCTCCTCTCTCCTCTGCTTCTCTAAATGTAGGTCAGCTCTATATCAGAATGAGATCAGTAACCACATATAGCACCACATATAGCACCATAACTTAACCAAACATCCCACTGAAACCACTTTAAAGCCTCCAGTATCTCTGTCACTGGACACTTCCTCTCTCCATATGTCTGAACTGCTCCATCTGTTGTTGGGAGAAGTCTGCACAGCTGGGGCCATTCATTTTAAAGGGCCTATACCCAAACATACAAGCTAAAGCTAAGTGCTATCATGTTACTGCTGCTGCTTTTGCACTGCAAAAACTGACGCACAGTTAAATAGTTCAAATGCTTTGAATTCAAAGTATCTTAATTTGAGTTGTTTTGAAGAGTTTAGATGTATTTACACTAGAAATGTTGACCTTTTTTGAATACATTATAAGTTCATAAAGCATTTACATCATGTGACATCATGTATTTAAATAGGGTCAACATTTCAGTGCACTTGATGGACCTAAAAGTAATATTTCAAAATATTTTTGCCAAGTTTAAATACACAGTTTCAAGCTTAAAAACAATGATTGTAAATAGCCATTACAATAAGTATTTTTTAATCTAATTTCAAGTGTTATTAGACTGTTTCCCCAATTACAAGTACAAATATGTGAATTATTGTGCAACAACATATATTTTTTTCTTAATTCTGTGTATTTTTCCAATTCTTAATGAACTGTGTAAGTGGAAGAGATGTAGTCTTTAAGTAGAGGTTAGGTAAGTGTGAAGATGCTACATGGTCACATTCAAAGTGCTTTACATCAAGGAACCACTCACCCATTCACACCCACACACATTTATACATCAGAATACACAGACACTGGGGGAGAAGGGGGCTAAGTGACTTGCCCAAGGACACAACAACAGCATTCATCTGTGGGAGCTAGAATCGCACTGCCAACCTGTAGGTCAGTGGATCTGACTGCTTTACCAATTGAGCTACTGTCGCCCAAGAGGTGTTTAGGTCCCATACGGCTACTCATTTTCACCTGACTAGTCAAAATCAAGATACAGGCTACACTCAATTCAAGCATGTTTAACTTATTTAGGAATTTAGGTACTGAAAAATGAAAATACTGCACATGCCCCATTGATTTAGTTTCTTATTTCAAAAGTAATTATCTTAAAACCAATCAGAAGTGTCATAAAAATCCAAAATTAAATCTACCCAAGTCAAAATTGAAAATTTTTGCAGTGCAGCAGTAGCGTTGTTCCCAGATTGGACTGGGAATGCGCTCCATGATGGTATGCCGAACCTCCTCAGAAGTGTCTCCAGGATCATGGATCACACATGGATCACACATGGAGCTGGGATAGGCCGGAGTTTGGGGGATTGGGTGTCAAAGCTACTGTATCCAGCAGGGGGCATCGCAGGGGAGGGGGCATTACAGGAGGGGAGAGCAGTGGGCTAAATGTGTGCTTAAAGACAGCATGGTGGAATATGAGAGGGCAGTCATTTATAGTGCAATACAATTATAATGATGTCGCGTGCATTACATGTCTAAAATACTTGTCTATTTAAAAGTTCCAATTCTTTCACTACTCATGATTCAGTCACATTTGGGCAGTTATGTCTTCATATTAAAGGTTAATATGAAGCCTTGTGTATTTTTAGGCAGCAGATTGACCAAAACAAAATATTGGCCTATGTTGGAGATTTAAGGCCAATAGCCAATACATTAAAAAGTCCAAATATCGTCCCGATATATCGACCAACCAATATATCAGTCTATTTCTGTCTTTTAGACAATAAAAATGTGTTATAATCAGATGCAGACAGCACATGGTTGTCTCATTTTGACCCCAGGAGCTGCTTTAACTATATCTGTACTGGTACAAAAATGTACTTGGTTTACTTTATTACTAGAAAAAAATAATCTGGTATAGCACCTTAAAGTGTTTCTGTAAACAGACTCTCCACAAATCTGACCTTTAGCAGGTGGAGGCACGTGCCAGCATCGACCGTTTTAGAAGTCATAGCTACTTCCTGTTACTGTTGTCAACTTTTCTTCCACAAACTGCGACTTAACTGATATAAAACTATGACAAATATTCAGCACAGGTACAATCCCACCAAACCAAGTCGGAATTAGAAAAGCCTACCAATATTCCCATACTCACCTCTTAGCATTAGCCTGTCACTATAGAGAGTTAAGGTTAAACGCATTGACTGAAACACAATGCTAGCACTTCAGTATAAACATAAATCTGTTCTGTCACATTTTTATGAGACTATAACTTCACATGTGCATCTCTAATCAAAACCATTTCTTTGTGTGCGCCGCATTTTCAACACTGACGAGCCGCCGTATTTCACTGCTTCCTGTTTACATTATACAGCTGGACTTTATTAAACAGAAACACAGTAAATCAGTCATTTTGTATTGGAACATGTGGAGGCTAAACCAGACACAGATGAATGAGGGGTTAGTTTCTGCTGCCAAGCCAAGATTCACTGTTCAATATGTTGTGTTTATAATGGCATATGTGCTGTCATATAGGATACAGTCTGCGGGTTTTATATGAAAAGCTACATGGTTGGAACAAGATGGAACAAATGGAACTAGTTGCTATTAAAACACGTTTAAATTGTTTTGTCAAATATCAATGTCTTTCTGACCAGTCTGTATTAAAACATGCCTGATTGGTACACACGAGAAGATGAGAGATTATTATTAGTTTAAACCTACTGGACAAATGACCTCCTGTTACCATGTTGCATGAGATACAGACAGACCATGTCTGTCTGTATCGGAAAAATGTCAATCAAGCCCATTTAAAAATGGGGAGATTCACCGGTGACCAGACCCCATCTTTGTGAAAGTACTGAAGAAGTGTGTATTCTGGATCCCAGGCAAGGTTAGTGTAGTATATGGCACGTGAATTGCATATTGGCAATGTGGTCTTAATGGGACAGCATGTATTTAGTGTTGGTCTATTACCTGGATTAGATGCTGGATTAGATGAAGTTGTATTGGTGTAGAATATTACCTAGGTTGTATACCTGGAGTATTTTGCATGGATTTTCTGAAGTCACGTTAATGCAGAACATTATCTGAATTCTAGACCTTTGGTGCAGTATATTACCTGGAGAGTCTGTCGGAAGTCTTTATGTGTAGATTATGTGTAGCACTGAATTGAGTTCTGCATTCTTCCACTCAATTAGAATGTACATAAATTGGCGTCGGCATGTTTGTTTTGGTTTGTTTGGGGTGATTCACCCTTGGCTCCGCCAAAACTACAATGCTGCCCTGTGATTGGTCTGAACCACTGGTGACATGGCCCAATCATGACAGTAGGAGTCAGGCCAAATGGAATCTAGTGAGTTAGTGAGTATTCATCTTGCTGGCCAGGTTAGCATTTCATGATTACATGTTGTGATTCTTGTTGGTATAATATATAACCTGGTTTGCATGTCTTAGGTGCAGTGTATTACCTGGATTACATGTCTTTAGGTTTGGTCTCTTATCTGGACTGCATGCCTTGGTTCTTGTTGGTATAGTATAGTACCTGGACTGCATGTTCAGGTACAGTGTATTACCTGGAGTGCATGCCTGCAGTGTTGCTTTCTAATCAGGACTGCATGTCTTGGCTCTTGTTGGTGTGGTGTATTACCTGAATTACATGCCTTTAGATATTGTCTCTTTCCTGGACTGCATGTCTTGACCCTTGTTGGTACAGTATAGTACCTGGTTTGCATGTCAGTAGTTGGTGTTGTGTAATACCTGGATTACTTGCCTTTAGGTGTAGTCTCTTGCTTGAACTGCATCTATTGACTTTTGTTGATATAGTATAGTACGTGGATTGTCAATGTCAGTACTTGGTGTGGTGTATTATCTGGATTACATGGCTGTAGTGTTGCTGTCGTACCTGGACTGCATGTCTTGGCTCTGGCCCTGCCCGCCCCCGGAGCTCGCACTGGGGGTCGTGTTCTGGCTGAGCTCCACTAGACTCTGGTAGTACTGCTGCTGCTGCTGCTGCTGCTGTTTGTAACGAGACAGGATGAAGAACAGGCCCAGTATACTCTTCAGGTTTCCATTTCGGATCTCTGCAAAGAAATCAGCAACATTTATTTTATTTAAACTGTGTGTGATTTGTTGTTCGATATAGACTTGGCAGCATGCACACAATTCAAGAATTTGTTATTTTTCAGAGAGCACACATATGTAGTGATTTGGACCATTACCTGCATTCATCTTCAACTGATATCAATCAACAATTAAAGCCCCATCACATAACTTTTTAGCCAAAAATAAACAAAAATAAAAACATGTCCTTTCATTTGGGATGTTTTTATTGCCCTTAAAAATATTAAAAAACATGTGTTCTTACTGTGATTTTTCGGTGATTTGCATCTCCACAAACCTGACTCCTATTGTTTGTCTCTATGGAAATGTTGTTCTTTTGGCTATAATATTCCACAATATAGCTTTAAAACATATCTACGTTCATGGAGAATGTTCCAAAGTTTGGTTTTAACTTTCTATTTCCATGGATTTATACAGGTGACATGCCACCTCCAGAAAGTTACATGATGTTACTTTAAACTTATCTATCTTCCCGGAAATCGCGGCCTGATGGAGGAATAGCAGCTGCTGACAAAGGACTTTTCTATGTTTTTAATCTACAAACTGCTCACTCACTGTTTCGGAGGAACTTGAATCTGATAAATGTGTTTTCATTTTGAATGGACACAGGTTGTTTAACTTGGTCTGAGCAGCGGTCTGCAACAGTAGACTCAAAGGTAAACTGTATCCAGAAGAAGAGTATCCAAAACCTTTACTCAAATAAGAGTAACACTGTCAAATATATGGCAATAATAATGCCTTACACTTCTAATCTGCTTTACTCAAAGTGCTACACTGTAGTCATTATTCATTCACTCTACACTTGGTGGTGGTAAGATATTATTGTAGCCACAGCTGCCCTGGGGCAGACTGACAAAAACGAGGCGCCAATCTAACACAATCAAGCACAATAGGCCTCTCCAACCTCCACCAAACACTCACACACCACTTTCATACTACGCAGTGTGGGTGAAGTGTCTTGCCTAAAGACACAACAACAGCACTCAGTCTGAGCAGGAATCAATATCATCCAGTATAGGTGTAAAAGTATTATGGTGTCCAGCTACTCCAATCACAATTTTGCAGAATTTGAACTGTTCTGTTTTTTCTTCACTTCATTGAAAAATATTATATTGATTTTTTCCCCTGTATTCCCTCTTTTTTACAAAGCTGTAGGCCCCCACTGGAACATCTAATGAACCTATTTTTATACTATAGACCCATGTGGGAATTACAAAGAAGTGCATTAAAGCCAATATATAAACCTGAGCCTTTGCTTCAGTTGTTTTAATGTGGTATTTCCTACAGTCTCTGAACCATACACCACCATTTAGTCAAAGTAGAACCCCCAGTGCGAGAAGCATTATCCACCATAGGAAGTCACTGTTTTGGGCTTAGCACCAGATAAAGAACTGCCAAACTCAAGCCACAACTTCCTCCAAATCATTATCACATTACAGGTCAGAAAAAAACTGGCCTATTCAAAATGACCCAAGACTTAAAAGAACTCGTTTGGCTTTTAAAACCCTAAAACACACCTTTGTACAAGTATTTCAGTCTTGCAACTTTGTATGGAAATACCACTAGAGCTGTGGGTTAATATAATGAAAAAAAATGTATGACATTATAAATGCAAAACTTGAATATTGAGTATACAGTTTCATTAGAAAATAAATACATAAAAACTGAATACAAACAAACAAACCTGCAGTGTAATAAAATAAGGCTTTAAAGTGGTATTACTGCACTGTGGTTGATTTAATAGTCCATTCATATTTTGTGTATTACTTGAACCTTATAATTGATTATCAAAATCTGATAAAATAAATAAATAAATAAATAAATAAAATAAGAAACAATCCATTTGAGCACTTGGAATAGTGTCTATGTCCTCTTCTGGCAACAGTTAACCATTATCAAAAATGAATTAGCTATTAGTGCCATGATGTAAGGCTTAAGCACTGAAGTGATTGTTGTATGGACTTTAAAAATGAAGAGGAGCAGTTCCAGGTTGCGTAACAGTAATGTAACCTGTGTAACATTACTGGAGGAGGGTCTGGCACCTGCTTATCTCCTGCTTTGTCTGGATTGCTCCACAGTATAGCATTAAACTTATCTATCTCCATGGAGACAAGATTTCTAAGCAGTAAAAATGTGTGTTATTGAAAAAAATAAGATAGATTGACAAATTTAATGCCACACTTTGGAACATTCCAGAGATAGCAATAACATCTCATGGAGGCAATCAGAAAACAGACCCACATCCAGGAAAGTTACACCGTGCACCTTTAATGAATCAAATAATACAATACTGAGTAAGTAGAGTTCATGTTTAAAATGTATCTAAGCCACTACTCTTTTTGGTGCATATATTTGCTTTGAGTGGCTGGAAAATGCCCTGTTTTGATTAAGTTCCATTAGCGGAAACGACTGAGGCTAACTGTAGCACACTTCACATGAGGAGTTTTTCCGGGACTTGGGTTTATAGCCTCCAACAAAGTAAAAATGCAAAAGGACTTAAAGAGAAGAGGGTGATTACAATATAAGCACTAACTGCTCCAGAGGAAAGAATGTGAGCGTATACGAGGACATCAAACACGCGGCTGGTTTGTGCCCACGCCTTGTAAAAACATCGTATCTGCAGACCATGTGGTACAGCAGCGGGGAAGGAGGGAGGGGCAGAGCGGTGGACTAAGAAAGGAAGCATTTTAAGAGAGATCTGGAGGACAAAATGGCTCAAAATGTGCAATTAGCAAGGTTAATTTAAAGCTAGGGTTACGGGGTTAGTAGCTAGCAAAATTGGTAGAGTGTTCATCCACTGATCTAAAGGTCAGTAGTTCAGATCTCGAGCGGATATTTCTCTAAAATATGTTTGGAGATGAGAGTTGATTGGCTGTGTGATAGCGGTACACCTGGCTTCACTTTTCTGTCTGAAAAAGCTGCTGCACACACCTGAAAATTCATGAACATGAATACTAGCAAATGCAGTGCTACATTGGGTTAGAGTGGCCTTTATTGTCCCTGAAATTTGCATTTGACCCATCCTTCAGTGCAACCTCTCAGGAGCAGTGAGCGCCACAGTGCCCGGGGACCCATCTCCAAATCTTGATCTAGGCTTAGTTATGACTACCTTACTGAAGGATTTTTTTTGGGTTGCTGGGGAAACTAGAGTGTCTGGAGGAAACCCATCCAGACATGGGAAGAACATGCAAACTCTACACAGAAAGTCCCAGGTGGCCCGGCTGGTAGTCAAACCCGGCACATTCTTGTTGTGAGGTGTGAGTGCTAGCCACTCTGCCAAATTGCTGTCAATGTTTCAAAGGGTTTTTGAAAGGTTGGAACCATTTTAAATTCATTCATCATTTGAAAATTAGGTACTCCGGCTCAGGGCCGGCCCAGCCTATAAGCGGACTAAGCGGCCGCTTAGGGCCCCGAGGCCACAAGAGGGCCCCCAATCTGGCAACCCTCCATAATATACATTGCATGTAGTACACGCATCTCCGCTGTAGCGCAGTAAGCGCACTCTATAACACAGGATGTATTTGTATTGACAATCTGGCAATCACTTGAATGACGCTGCACCTGATCTTGCGATGATCGGCCAACTTCATTGTAAACGAGCACGAGCCCTGTGGAATAAACAAATGCATAACGTAACGGTCCTGTGCCCAACTGTTCGCGGTCGTCTTCATTCACATCGTGTTGAAACGAATCTACCCGTCATAAAAAGAAGAAAATAGAAGAAGAG